>JAABOM020000012.1:15771455-15826150 GCA_011800125.2 Solanum clarkiae | reverse complement strand
GTTTTCAATATATATATATATATATATATATATATATATATATATATATATATATCAAAATATCTATGTTTAACCTATATATTAAAAAAAAATTCCAACAAAGGATATTCATTTGACCACCCTTGGTGAATGTAGCTCCGCCCCTGACCACGTTAGACACCAAATCAGTGGTTTCTTTGAGATATTTTGATTTGCTGGTAAGGCACAAACATAAAATTCACCCACTTTTTTTCCTACAAAAATGGAGATAACTGTATTTGCTAATCATTTGCTTCTTACAATTGACAACATATGTGGCACCTCACTGGATCAGAAAATAAATGAATAAAGGCCCCATGTATTTTATGGAGGAAACAATCGTTTTCTGACAATTGACCCACTCCAGGTACGTCTAAAAGGCCTCCAAAAACACGTTTAAATAAGTGGGTCTTTTACATAAGATGATATTTCTACACTGAAGATAACAAAATCAAAGGTAAACTATTCATTGAGAAAGTACAGGCATTTATGAGAAGCAATGACAAGGCACAAGAGACAATGAGAAAGTACAGGCATTTATGAGAAGCAATGACAAGGCACAACAGATAACGCGAAACTCTTGTCGAAGTTAATGTTTGGTTACTGATTGACAGACCCAATTTTTTCACAAAGTGAGTTAGAAGTCAGTTTGACGTCAAAAAAATTAAAAAGTAGTGTCAGTATTGATGCCGTTAATTAGGCTTTTCTTTTTAAAATGAGAGGTGCAGTAATAAAAACCATAATATAATCCACAATACTGAAGCAAATTGTCACCATGAAAATAGAAAAGCAGCCACAAATCGGCATCATGAGTAACTATTCATTATTTGGTAGGAGTTTTGTATGATTGAAGATTGTGAAGCACTTTGTTTCAAGAAAAAGAGCCATGATGACAAAAAAAAGAGTATTTTCTTGCATGCAGAAAGACAGTAAAAAATTCTTCGAAAGTTTAGCTATCAGACATAGCAGCAGATTTAGAAACGGGGCAACTATTTTTGTGCATAAGCCACTGTTGTATGCAGTGGATGTGATACAAATGTACACAACCCAGGTTGCCCATTTCATCCCTCCTGTATTTTGAAAAAACATAAGTTTTAGTTGTTAGAAAAATCAACTTTTCTTTAAAACAATATTTTGAGACTTAATGAACGAAAATATCCAGCAAGTTTTTCTAAGCACAAACCTGATAGATGCTACAATTTTTCTCCAGTCCTATGCGTAAATGAGATAAATGATTCAAAAAAAAAGGGCTTAGTTCTCATAACATATTGAGTTATCTCATCTTCCTTCAGTCCTGTACTCACATATCCAATTCTATCACCGAGTTCCAGCAATTCCTGTTAGCAAAGGACGCGTATCGTTAGCACAATGAAAAAGTAATAGAGACAAAAGATCCAAGGAAATGACTTGCCTCATATGACATATTGTCCACATTAAGCCTCAAACTTCCGTATTGATCAAGATCATCTGTTCTTCCTCCCATAAGACTTTTCTAAAGCATCACAATCTACAATTAAAGCCTAGTAAGTAAGACTTTATGAATTTCTGCACATTCATCCAAACTGCGAATGCTAACTTCTTCAGAAGAAAGAAAAAAGGTATATTCCCATTGTGCTATGCCATCACACTAAATTCAATAGATAACAGTGGTCGAAAGCCTTTAATTGAAAGGTTTATATATTGTGAATAGCGGATAAAATCCACAAACTACATGATGCAATTACCACATGTTGGATACTTGCTGCATGCTGTCAATCAGGAACAGGCTTAAGTCTTTTTTAGCCTAGTGTGACGATCTGCCACGAAGTTCTATGTCCGTAACGATAGGATGCCACTATTGCTTCAGCAGAATTAGTCTGGTCACTGACTTTCTTTGCAAAAAAGATGTCACTCTAAAGTTAACTACTTCAACTTGATATTTGAGGACAAGTTTCTACAGCTTATCTATCAAGTCTACTCATGTCGTTGCCAGAAAAGAACACTATAATGACAGGGTAAATTAACAAGAAAATATTTTGCTCCATTTTATATTCTCTCAAAATCATATTTTGGGATTGAAGACACCAAACCAACAAGCATTTATCCTACATTTACTTTCAGCAAGTCAGATAATTGCCTTTTTTTGTTGTATCATTTTCTCATAAGAACTTGCATTAGTAGTTTTAAGTTTGCTATGGAAGCATACCAGATTCACTGAAAAGCTTAACCAAATCTGAAGACCCAATAATAATATAAAAAATCTCTAAACACCAAACTGAATATGTAAAACCTCAAAAAGAAAAATTTAAGTCTCTATACCGGACAACTTCGATTCAGTTGTTATCCAGTAATAATATGGGCACAACTATAAACAAATGACAATCAACATTTCTTACTAAAGAAATGATAATCATAAAATATAATTTTATGATAGGCTAGATATTCAAGCACATGAGAAAACATAATTTTACTAAGGTATCCAGATAGGAGTTATGCTTTCTTCATGAGAAAATGCAAAGTAGCAACAGCAGAGAGATTGTTGATATATATTAGATTGTGCAGTAAAGCAAGTGATGACAATCCTCTGCAAGCCCTTCATGAAAACCATAGTGAGAATGGCGATGATGCCTAAATCCAAACCAATCTACTCATGATAGTTGCAATTCCAGAGTCTCAGTATCAAGAAAAAGATAGTCTTCTGGGCACACCATTCTTCACATAGAATATGAAGATCTCTGTGGAAAAAGAAAATGAAATTGTGGGATATGCTTCACTGTATAAACAAATAAATCTTGTACTCAACATCTAAGTGTAGATAAACCATACAAGTTACTTCAAAATTTACACTTATGGGAAAATAGATAAATGGACAATTCTAAAGCCACAAGGCATAAAAGGACAAGAGTAGAATATGAGAAAACAACAATGACGAGGACAACAATATCACTTAAGCTTCAATCTCAAATCAGTTGAGATCACTATATCAATATCGCTCCATCTGAACCCGTTTCATTCCATGGATGATAGGAAATAATTTACTATATATGCGAAGAGGTTCGATGTAGCATCTCAAATCAACTAACTTAGGTATCAATTAGAGGATAGATATTTGAAGTTTATGAAAATTGAACCGTTTCTAACTGTCGAAAAACTGTTACTGTACTAGTCACCATAGCTAATAGCTCAAAATATTTCAAAAAGATATTAAAAGAATGAGAGTAAAAAAGAACGAGAGAAGCACTAATACATGACAAAAATATAAAATAAAATCCATTGATTATTACCTTTGTTGGCATAATCTTGTCAAGATCAACTCTCCGTCTAGCAGAAAGAGGCCTTCTTGAAACAACAAAATCTTCAGCCATACATGAGTGTCTTTTTTTTCTGCAACAAGTGTCGTGGGTGAAAAAGCTGAAATCTCCAACAACAAAATTGAGGGTCTTGTTTTCCTGCTTCTTCTTCTTGACTTTCGTGGATTCCCAGTCAGCAATTGCAGCAGGAACCTAGACTTGTGAAGTTATCCTGCAACCCAGTCCCCTAAATAATATGAACATTTTCTTTTCAGTGATGAGTTTTTTATGGGTCATAGTTAGGGGTGGTGGGTGAAAAGGGTGTTAAGAGAAGAGAAGAAATGGTGAATTTTTTTGAGCGAGTTGCTGGGACGACAAAATACATGGGGTCAGTTTTCGAGATGGGTTTTTGTTGCTTTTGATTTTTGTGTTTATTGTTTCTGGGTAAGGTGGAGCTTCTTGTAAAAGTTATAGGCATGGTGGTTCTTCAGGAAGACAAGCTGTGCAGAATAATGGTGATTGATCAAACGATATGATTTTTATTATTAAAAGAAATAGTGATTGAATAGAGAGAGAAGAGGGAAAGGAAATAATTACAAAAATAAAACGGAACTTAAAGGATTAAACCGTGGAGACTTTAGTCAGAGAGAAATGTCACAATTCCACACACCTCTCCATATGTTCCAACCTCTAAAAGTAAAAATGTTCCATTATGAAATGATGGTTTAAATTAAATTAGTATAAATTTAAAATTTTCTATAATTATTAAAAATTTTATTAGTAGTCAAAATTATTAAAATCTTCTCAATCCTAGCATATATAAAATTTAAAATTTATAATTATTAAAAAAATTATTAGTTGTCAAAATTACTAAAATCTTCTCAATCCTAGTATACTCTTACTAAGTGGCGGGTTCTTTATTTTAGAAAATATAAATTTTAATTCAAGTTTTAAATTTAAGAAAATTTAGAATCTCAAATCATATTTTATTTTAGACAATTTAAAGTATAAAATCATGATCTCAAATAGGGCGACAAAATTAAACCTAACCCACCCAATCCATTGAAGTTTGGGAGGGTATGCAATTAGCTCAACCCAACCCATTTCAACTCATTTAAAATTGGGTTGATGTTCAACCCGAATTGATTTGAGAAAGATCTTGTCAAAATATTTTTAAAATATATTTTTTAATTTAATATATTTTATATAGTCAAAAATTAAAAAAAAAATATAATTTGATTAGGTACTAAAATATTGAAAAAAAACAAATAAAGTAAGTAAAACTTAGTTCAACCTATTTTGACCCAAGCAAATTTGGGTTGGGTTGGGTCTTGACCCGTTTGTTATCTTGATCCATTGTAACCTGCTCAAATTTGACTCAATCTTCTCAATTGTCATTTTTAATCTCAAATCACATATTCAAACATTACTTGAAAATATGACTTCATTCGCATGACTAGATGCAATTTAAGAATCATTTTTAAAAAAATAGTAGGAATACCTATTTCTTTTTGATATTGTATATCCACCTATTTATTTAGGAAAAATTTCATAATTGAGCAAACATTCACTACTAAACAACATAATTTAACTATAGTTTTTTAAAATTACATATAACAACTAACGTTTAAGTTGGCTATAAGATTTTGCGGGATCCACACATCTTTTTGTATAAGTCCCTTCGCCTTCCACCTCCACTTTCTCTCTCATTCTACACAAAAGTTCCCGATCCTCTTTTAATAAACGAGCCCCTAATTGCTCTCTTACAATTTCTCAACAGTTCATCATCTACACAAGTATTGATATCTTTTTTTCCCTAATATCCCTCCAAAATTTTGTAGCTTCAATTTCAGATTTAATTTTTTGCGATTTTTGATTTTTAGTTTGAAAATTTTAGTTTTTCCCTTTCTTATATTCTCATTTATCTTCTTTTTCATAGTCGACTTTTACCAGTATATAACCACATATTATGATTGAAGAATCATCATCTAAGAGGATAACTAGTGGTATACATTTGCATGATAAGATTATGAATGATTCACCATTCTTTTCGTTGGGTATAAATAAAGAGGTTGTGGCCATTGCAGAATCTTTTGCAAGAGCTAAGGCTAGCGGAGAAGTGAGATCTAAGCACCGAATGACCATGTTCCTCTGCGAACCAGTTCAAGAAAAAAGAGGAAGCAGATGAGATTGCTTCTAGCAGTGGTGAAATCAAAAAAAAAAAAAGAATGATGGGTCTGATTCTGACAACCCAGATTAAAAAGACATTAAAGAAAATAAGGTATTTTTTTTCAGAGTGTAGCTCATATCACCACAATATTATACACGTAGTTATGTATACATAACTTACTACTTATGTATAAGTTATTATTATACACATAGTTATACACAACATTATTTATGTATAAGTTATCAATATATATTAATATACAATGTATTTGCATAGTTATATACAATAATGTGTACAAATGGACACCTATACAATGCAAGCTTTTATATATGTATAAATTGGGTAATTATTGTAATAAACCTTATATTTTTAATGAAGGGTTAATGGGTAATTTTAACCATTAGTAATTTTTATTTAAAAAAATAAAGAGCTCCAACCCCTTTTATTTCCATTTTCACACAGCAAAACAACAAAAAAAAAAGAAACGACTAGATTCATTTCTTTACTATGTCGCTGCAGCAAGGAAAGAAAAAAAATTTGGAGTAGATTCGTTCTCTTCTTTTAGGAGAATTCAGAGAAATTCACACACAGAATTAACTTGGTCTTTGAACCACTAATTTGGGTGATAAAGTACAGATATTTTCTTGTTGTTGTGTGCTCTTGTTAGTCGAAAACATACTTACTAGAATTTTTACTATTTAGGTTTAACAATGGGATTAAGAATACCTTTACTTTTCATTTATAGTCTAAGGTATTAGATATTAGGGTTTAACCCTAAACTTAAAGGCTAGAGATATTGAACTTGAGTTTGGCCCAATCTAATTGATGATAACCAATATTTATTTCATAGATTGAGGCAAGTAGGGGCTATTTTGGTGGGTGTTCTATGCATGCAAGGTTGTGGAACTTGTCATTAATAAGGTAATTGAGACTTTAAGCTTTAAAGATTTCTTTTAAAATAAACTTTGAAAAAAATATATTTTTCTCTATCTGGTGTATGTGTTGGGACAAACATGTGCTTGACAGAGTTGACGTTTTTATCAGCCCTAGATATGCTATTTTTTGAAAGAATATCAAATATTTTCATGAATTATATATGGTGTGATGCTGGATATCCTTCTTTATTACCATAATGTGGTTACTAGGGGCATACTTAGCTGCCGTAATATGTTAGTCATGTTGCCGTAATATGTTAGAGGCTTTGTACACGCTACCGTAGTACATTGTTAGAGCATTATACATGCTGCTATGGACTTGTTGGGGTGATGGGTTGATCTCCTTCGCTGCCGTTTATGACAAGATTTGAATTGAGACATGTAGTGACCCTTTTTGAACATTTATTTGAACTTATTATAAAGAATATTTTTTGTATATTATTTATGTGTATCCGTTGTGCGCATATATTTTATAACTCTTATTCCAGAGGTATTAAAGTAGAGAGTCAAGGATCTTATTGAGTTATATTTATATATAGCTCACTCCTTACTTGCATGCCAATGCAGATACTATTGCAGAGGGTGAGACTTGTGGATGACGAGTTCGTTTCCGTGGAATCTGTTGCTGCAGTGAGCCTTCGCATTGTTCGTGAAGGCTACTACTTCAGCTCTATCTATTATAGTTTATGTTTTTCTTCTTATTAGGGTTTGTTTGCCCGACAGTTAAACTCATATCACTCTATTAGATGCTCCGTGATCTTATTTTGGGACTTGGGCTAGAGGTATTTTTGTTAAGTGACCTTTTCTTTTCATAAATTGATATGAATTTTGGTTTTCTAGTTACTCTACTGTTTTGATTATTGATGAGTTTTGGTGTTACACATATTATATTCTTAGTGCTTGAATAGTTCGGTGTGTATGAATATTTGGTTCTCCCGACAAATATATAGGCGGGTGCCAGTCATGTCTAAGGGGTATTTTGGGATGTAACAATTATACAACACATACATATACAATTTTAATTCAATGAGTTATAAAGTTTTGTAGTGGCTACCTTTTTATACACTATAACATACTGTTTGTTTATGATTCATTATGTGTAATGGGAGGGGGGAGCGTGGGATGGCGGGGGCGGTGTAAGGGGGTGACACACAAAATTGTAACAATTATAATTTGTTGTACAAGATCAATTTTATTTTCTTTTGCCATATAAACATACAATTTTATAAAATAAACTTATTCATAATCTACTATATACCAAATCATATAATTTTACTGATACATATATAATATAAATGTATTCATACCTATAACTATACAAAAAGTATAAATATGTACTTATATTTATACCATACCTTACTATTAACAATAATTTATGTATATAAGGGGAAGGGGGTCACATACAAATGCATGTTTTCAATATATTAAGTGTATGTGTGTGTGTCTCTCTATATATAGACACACACATACATACATTATGTGTAGTAGGCTCGGGGGAGGGGGAGGAGGAGTGAGGAGGACACACAATGCAACAAATATAGTTTGTTGCATAAAATAATTTTATCTATTCATATATTTTTGCATAATTTATGTGGCTACATACCCACATTGTTTTTATGCATTAAATATAATGTGATAATTTTTTTATTCTTTATACAGAATTTATATACAGTTAGTCAAATATATACAATTTGTATGACTATACAATATAGATATATCCAGCATAGATATATCAAGTAATACACAAAAGTATAAAGTTACATTGCATATATACAGTTAGATAAAGACAAGAAATATACATGTATATGCACACCTGTTTGAACAAGCCATATGATTTTGCTTATTTTTACAATAGGGAGTTCAATATATTCTGAGGGGAACCCCTATTGTCACTCAGCTCTTGCAGTGCTATATAAATATAAATGTAATGGATGATTTAATCAAAATAGAGATTGAATGCTGGTTAAGGAGGTTTCGTGAAACTACGAGTTTTTCACATCTATTAGACATGATGAATCGATGTAATGTTCAAGCTCAAATCTTTAGGGCTTCATGTTGTTAGGGGTGCAAGGTAGTTCAAATGACACTTTCGTCATCCATTTAAATGGTTCCACACTACGGTTAAATCATAGAGAATTTGCTCTTATCTCTGGATTCAAGTGTTTTGACGAGTCGTTAGATTTTATGTTCAACACTGAAGAGCCAAAAAAACTAATGTATCAGTACTTTGGACCTAAAGATAGGTCCAGTACCAAGCAACAACTAGTTTTCAGTTGCAACAACAAGGTCTGGGGCGACAACGATGATGATGCACTGAAATTTGCTACACTATAAGTTATGATGTCCGAGGAGCCAACCTCCACAATAATAGAAAGGGAACATTTTGATCTAGTTGAATCTGGCAAACATGTTGACTATCCCTGGGGCAACAAGGCATTCGAAGAATCTTTAAAGAATTTGTATGTCAAGATCACCTTGACTTGAAAGTATTATAGGATTCACGGGTTTTCGTTAGTCATGCAAATTTGGTTATATAAGTGTTGTTCTGATGTCAATCGAAAAGTTGTCGTTAAGGTTTCTGATCATATTTCCTGAATTCATAACTGCAAATGATAAGCCTCGATGTGATTTCTTAATCAATTTATTGTTTCAAGCCACCCATAAAAAGGTATAATTTTTCAACCATTATAATAACATTATCTTAAAATTTATGATAATTAAAATTACTAAGTTCTTGCTATATTTTTCAGGTTGTTCAAAAAAACATAATACTAACCAAATTAGAGCTTCCAAGCTTGCAACTATTACTGGAGCATGTTGAATCAAATACAGTATAGACTTGGACACCTCAGGCCGACTATCGTCAATTTACTGATTTCGATGACGATTTTCAGGAGCCTCTCATTCCAAGATAAAACAAAGAGAAAGAAAAAGTAATACATTGCATCAAGCATCAGTCTCACCTAGGCCAAGATAATTCCAGTGAAGAAGAAGAATGTGAAACAAAACACATATGTTGCAAAAAAGACATATACAAGATGATCATTGAAATGCAAAAAAATAAAAGACACAAATTATATGCTTTGATATAGCAGTTTTCGCCTGATGAATTTGAAACATTCAAACAATATGTATGTAAAAAATCTCAAAATCATAAACATCTACTTAGTTTTTATTAGTGGTCACAGAAGTTATAATCGTAAACCAATTGCAGATAAAGGAAGAGTATAAAGATTTGAAGAAGATAGTACAAGAGAACTATTTTGAAAGTTATGAAAAGCAACAAAAATGAAGAAACGAGGATATCACACATGAGTTTGCACTCAACTCACCATATGTTAGAGTTGAAACAGACTCATATGCTCCAATTTAGTTCATGGGATAGGATCCCCAGGAAGTAACAAATACTCACATTAGTCAAGAGGTATCATATGTTATACAACTGAAAATTTTTATCATGAAGAAGTTTCTACTGTTGCAACTATATTTATACTATTTCAATTCCTTGATAGTTAAGTAAAGTATAATACAAAGGAAGGGGGGAAGTATTAGTTGGTGATATCACATATTTCTTTTGTTTAAATAAAACCTTTTTATACACAAAAACCTTATTTCTTATTTATATAAGTGTATGCTGCGGTGAACACAAGACTTTGTGTTTATGTGTGAAGATCTTCTATATATATGTATGACAATTTGTTTGAAGTATTATTAGTATACACTCAAGTTTTTTAGGTATGTTTAATTTTGTAAATCATATACATTTTGATTGTGAATATATACAACTTTTAGTTTTTCTTATTTTTTGTATAAGTATTTTAATTTTTTAAACTGTCAATTATATACAATTTTCACATATACTTACCCTAGTGTACAATTGTGACTATATACACTTGTGACCTTTTTTGTCATATCTTTGTTCAGTATACATTCATGGGTTTTGGGTATGTTTAATATATGTAGTTCATATACATTGTAACTGTGAATAGATACAACTTGTTTGTTCCTTTTGTTTTGATGTAAAAATGTTAAATAATTTATTTTGTCAACTGTATATAATTATCACATATGCTTACCTTAGTATACAAATGTGTTTATATACAATTGCGACTTTTTTTGTTTTAGCTCTGATCAGTATACAGTCGTAGTTTCTGGGGTATGTTTATCATGTGTAGTTCATATACATTCTAATTGTGATATATACAAGCCATTGGTTCTTCTTTGTTTTGGTATAAGCATGTTAAGTTTTTAAATTATCAACCGTATACAATTTTCACATATACTTACCTTAGTATACAAATGTGATTATTTACACTTTGCGACTTTATATGTTTTTAAATCTGATCAATATACACTCATGATTTTTGCGTATGTTTAACTGTGTAATCATATACATTATAATTGTGAATAATTCATTGTCACGTTTCAGGCTGAGGGCATAGGAGGACATGCAAAGTCTCCATTTTTATAATGATCTGTCACGCGCTCAAGCACAATGTATTTATGTTGATCAGATGAGCCAGAGGTAATTTTTTTATAAAATAATACCAAGGTGATTATAAATTACTTTGAATATAATAATTCTTACCAAATTACAGAATCTGCATGATGACAATTGATCAAAATTATATATAATTATTGATAACATAGAATCCAAAGAAGGAAAGAATATTTCTGAAGAAATTACTAACACCGAGGTATATGCATAGCCATTGACTATATAAATTATTCTTTTATACTTTTATATGAATTATATCGATGTAAATCGTTGTTTTTTATTACATTGCAAAAACAGGCTATTAAAAGTCACGTGGAGTCACCTGTAATTGTTGAAGATCAGTCATATGGACAAGCAAAGCATGTTAATAAAGAAACAGATGACAAAGAGGTATATGCATGCGTATTCCATCTATATGACGTATTACCTCATACAACCTAACTTTACTGTAGATTCTGAGCATCGAGGATCAAACAAAACCTAATGCAATGAATGCCAATCTTGAGCCCATTGACCAAGATAGATGCCATGCACCAGAATCCGGCAATCGGGAGGTATACATATAATTATTTTTGTATTCAAGACCTACCTTCAATACACATGCAATTCTAACACATGTGCATTATTTTTTAGAATGTAGCCTAAGAAATAAATGCAGATTACTCTAAGTTGGATGAGAAGTAGGATCTGACAAAGGAAGATTCAAACGAGGATCAACACATTTGTGAATCTCAATTTGAACTTCCTGATGAGCTTCTTCCAATCCTTAATCTGGAGTATATTAACAATGAAAGGAGGATTGTGATATATCTATTGGTATTTATCAACACGCCTCCACTTGCCAATGTTGGGACACCAGTACCACCCAGAAGAGATAGGTGCCCAGGTCTATATAACGTATCACCATACCTGACAACATTCGAATTGAAAATAGGTAACATCCCTCTAAACATAACTCATATACATTTTATCGTATTATATTTTTTGAACCAATATACACACAAAATATTATACACATATACATTGTTATATATGTTTCTCAACTAAAAAATATTTAAACTAATATACAACTAAAATTTTCTATATACAACTAGTTCCTCAAAGAAGCTTAATATTTTTCACCAAAAATACTCATTCAATTTGATATGCGCAACACATAATACTTCTCTAATATGCAATTATGGAAATGGTTGACAGTTGGCCTTATATCTAGACATCAAGCCAAGTATTAGTTATGTATATTACTATTCAAATATAATCAGTTTATTGAAAGTTGTTTCATGTAGTATCACAACGACAAGAAGAACAATGAAGATCACTACAAAAAAACACAAGGTTGCTTTGTCTGTGTCGCTTGAGTTTGGTGTGGCAATCATATTGGACAAAAATTGGTTCTATAAACTGACCAGCGAGGGGCAGGTGATCGATGACTCAGTATGTATCGAATATATATTATTCCATACAAAAAATGAAAATTCAAATTGTATAATAATTAAATTTACTTTAGTTTTTTTTATACCTTTTCCAGCATATAGATGTGATCTTGTATTATCTTCGTAAAAAGTCAAAGTATTCCATGAGCAACACATATCGCTTCAGCATTATGGACTGCTATTTTAGTGCATTAATACACGACACAGGAATAGTATGCTGATCTCGATGGAGGTACGTGCAATGCAAGTTCGGAACAGACAATACGTGCATATACAAATGGATTTAGGATGCAGGCTGCAGTGCCATGGCACATACGAGTTCAACAATCTATAGATGCATAGGAGACATACAACCAATCCATTCCAAGTATGATATCAAAATCAATCATAGAAAGCTCTACTTGCTCACATGGGACAACTTTATGCAAGATAGATACGTGACAATCCCAATAGACTCTTTTTGTCACAGTCGACTCATCCATGGAAGTACAAACATTGAAAGGCTCAACTAAGACTTCGCGACATGGCTGAATCTATTTGCAAGGAATGGGGTTACAAAAAATAAATTGGCTCCCGAATCTAATAGTACATAAACATCAAAATCATATACTTTTAACATACCTATGACTACATCTGAAGTCTCTTCCACCTCTTGGCAGGCATGCAAAGCATAAAACTGGTGCGAGCACCTTTAACTTGTCCACCTTGGCCCTGAATCCTAGTACCACCACTTCTACACTCTCTAGCTTAATGACTAAGCTTTTCACATTTAAATCATGTGTTGGAGCTAGCTAGACATTTCCCTTTGTGGGGACTTTCACATTTTGCACAATTTGGGGAGGCTTGAGTACCCAGACCTACTTGTGAATTGGATTTGGACCTCTTGTCCTTGTTGAATCTTAGGGGAGGAGTATTGGTTGAACCTCGACTTATTTGCTTTTGTCCACCTTAGTACTTGACATGAAAATCAACCCTTTGGTGGGAGAATCAACCACTTTCAACTCGAGCCCACTTTCTATCTCCTTCACAAGCATGGAGGTCTTGCACGTTTTAAACACCAACTTCGATGCCCCAGAGATGAACTTGCTCATTATAGCCCTTGGGTCGAACTATGAATGGTGAATATTTTGAGAGCTTTGTGAACTTGAGAGAAGTATTCCCTCACACTCATGTTTTCTTGCTTTCACTCAATGAACTCTTGCACCTTGGTCTCCCTTAGCTCCAATGGAAAGAGCCGATTCAAGAAAGCACCCTTGAACTCTTTCTATGCAATTTGGGCCCACTTTCTCACCTCTTTCCTTAATCCATTGATCATACAAAACCTTGGACACACCTTTGAGTTGGTAGGCTACAAGCTCGAATTTCTCTTCTGATGGTACCCTCATGACGGCCACAATCCTATAAGTCTCACCATTGAACTCCACGGGTTTCTCTTCAACTTTGGAACCATAATATTTGGATGGATTCATCCTCATGGAATCTCGGACCCTAGTTTCTGGGGTAGGTATATGAGGAGGAAGGTCAACTTCTTGGTTGGTTTAGTTGGCCAAGACTTGGGCCAACATAGTAAAAGTGTCACAAAACTCCACATACGAGACTTCCTCTTCTTATGGCATAGGAGGGGCTTCATCCTCATTTACGTCCCTTTATAAAGGAGCTCTTCTTGGAAGCATGCTCTAGAAAAATGGAAAATAGAATGTTGTTAAATAAGGAAAAACCTTAGATAACTCTAAAGGCACGACATGAATCAGGAAGAAGAAAACTTCCCTAAACACTTTATAGTCTCTCATTAATGATTGTAGTGCTTCACAACTATGAACAAGACTCTATTCGACGTGGTATGTTGGACATCTGAAGAACATTTCAAAATCTCATGCTTTGATACCAAGTTTTTCATGACCCAAACCTAGGGCCTAGTCATGACACAAAAAGTTAGGGACTTGAAGGTACCTTGCAAAGCCTCTTAGCATTCATCAAGCATTCATAGGCATTTGATCAAAACAGAGTGAAAATTAAATTGGAGAATGGGACTAAGGGACATTCAGTTATTTAAAATCCATGAAAAAAATAACTTAAACTTCATACATAACGTCTAAACATACCATCTACATAAAAGAATTGACAGGAGTTAGGACATACTTAAAGCTCACCCTAAGAAAAATATATCAAAACTAAATACAACATATAAATTAAAAGTATCAAAACATAAATAAAAAATAAAAGTCTCGAAATATAATAAGCATGAAGGAGGAGGTCTCGAACTAGAGTACTCACTGATCAAACTAGTATTAAATGTTGAAGTCTAGCCATATGCCGCAAGGAAGAAGTACGTTGGTCCCAACATGGTAATATTATGTAGGCAAAATATGTGTTAGTATGTTGGATGCAATGTAAGCATGAAATTATAATGTCATCATGCATGAAATTGTAATTTCATCATTTAAAACATACAGAGTCATATTTAAGGAGTATAGATCAATATGAAATAAAATATCGATGCATCATATGAAAGCATGTTTTGAAGTAATATAATCAATATACACATAACTTTGTGGAAGAAGATCACAACCAACATTTAAGACCATGCGAGTTACTATATTAAATTTAACGTAAGCTCCTATGTTAGTACGGGGAGTCCACTTGTCGAGTGGAGGTCCACCAACTTATTCATGCATATATTAGTTTAGCTTTACTATTGTGGATCCACTAGTCTCAACCTACAAGGGCTCCTATGGTGGATCATAATTAATAAGATAAGAGGTTGCCACTAAAATTCCCTTATCGAACCCCTCCTCAATGTCCCATTCGATGCTAAGTCAAGTCCCACAGAATACTCATAACATAGTCTTATACATGAATATTTATAGACTTTGAAACATACTTTAACATCATAGGAGTAACTCATTACCCGAGGATCCACTCTAGTCAAAATTGGTCTTTCACATAGAGGGTCCACCTGAAACATCATTAAAGGGCTTCTTAACATTCTTATAACTTTCATGATATTTACTAATTTTCATAACATACTTTAGGGGTTTTATCATTAACTTCATGTAGGAATCCATCAAAAACTTAGTGGGCTTATGCAATAAACTTTTAAAGATATGATTCAAGAATATAAGACAATACGATAATGAAACTCATCAACTTAAAATCATATCTAAATAATCCACTTACTATTCAAAATCCTAGATAGGGGATTATGAAATTCAACTTGAATACTATAGGAATTTATAGTCATAATAACATTGCATCATTTGAGTCAATATAACTAAAAATATATCTTCATAACATCATTTAAAACATGCTCATGGAACTCATAGATTTCATAACTTAAAGGAAAGGTAAAATGAATCATGGCTTGACTTTGGATGAAAGTAACCCACAAATCAAATCCACATACTTGATTTGATGACCTTATGAAAAGCTTAAAGATTAGGGGAGAAAACCTTTGGAAATCCTAGTCCTTCTTGCCTTGCCTTTGGAGATTTCTTTCCTTGGAAATTTTGAGGGAGTTAGAGTGGGAGAGAATGAGGGTGTTTAGGAGAAATTATTGCTGATATGGGAGGAAAAAGAACCCAAAATAATGTAATTTTAGGCTTAGGGTACAAAAAAGGGTCAAAATTGTCTTCATTAAAACTATCGGGATCAATCTATAGAGCCATCTACGGGTCGTAGATTGAAGTACAACTCGTGGAAGCCAGGTTTTGTCCTGATTATATTTTTTATCCTCTGAAACTATCTCTGAGACCCAAAATACGACCTCACTCTACGACTCAGAACCTTTTTGTACTTCCTGTCAATACTTGAAAATTTTTCAAATCTCAGGGTCCCATCTATGATTCATTTTACGGCTCGTAAAAAGGACTACGATCATACTATTTGTTTGTAGTTTAAGTTCAAAAATCCAATTTTTAACCAACTTAGGACCCCAAACGATCTTTATGGTCCGTAGTTCTATTTATATATCATAAATACCCTTTTTAGTTTCACTTACGGACCGTAAATATCCTTTATATGTTCTCCCCACACTTAAACAATTTTTCTTCTGACTGATCCTATCCACAAGCCTTATTTACGACCCATGGTTTGAACTACGAGCGGTAAATGAGGGTCGTACTTTGGCCTGCACATTTCTAGTTTCACTCCTTCTCCACTTTTCAACTTTCTAACTTGCGGGGTCTTACAGTTGAGTAGATGGATGGGTGGGAAAAAGATTCTTGAAAGGGAGGAAAGATGGAGGGAAAATGATTATTTGAAGTGTGTATGTGGCCGACAGGGGAGGTTTCCCACAAAGAAGAAGGGTGGGTCTTTTCATTTTTTTTCTCTCTTTTTTTTTTAAATATAATTTTTCTTTTAATTTATTTTTAAATTGTTATTGTGGGCCCAATTCCTCATGTCTCCATTTGATAAACTATTATGCCATGTCATTAGCAAGTGTATGACATACATTCTTCAATTTTTTTAGCTGATTGTAAAAAAGATATTCGATAGATATATTTTTTTAACTAGTAAAGATATCTAATATGTACAAGTTTGAGTTGAGATGTCAAAGTGAAATATGCGGATAACTTTGAATGACTTAAACCTTAAATATATATATTGAACTTCAATATTTATAAATAACTAACGATACTAAAATTTCAGTATATAAAATACAGATGTAACTTTTTTTATGCCTAAATTACCCTTAACATTCGAATTAAGTTAGACAAGAAAAATAGATGTCAATATTCCGTAGGAAAAGAGTCAAAACATGATTCCCGAGAAAGGATGAACGAAAGCGAGAAATGGCAAGGGGACTTTCTTAGTGCTCAGACAACAGCACAAACATTGTGCTATTGGGAGAAAACTAAAAATTTTCAAATGGTCTCTCAAGCATTGAGAACATCATGTAAAAAAATCATTTTTGCATTTGAGAAAAAATTACTATATCTTTCAATATTGCAATTTAGAGGTGATATACCTTTCATTATAAAAATGGCTCATATATACGTTTTTATTATAAAGTGACTCATATAATACCCTATCGTTATAAAAATGACTTATATATACCCTTTAAATTTAGCAATGAAAAAAATATTAATTTATAATTTAATTTTTTAATTTTAAAAGTTTTATGTAAGGATAATATATTTGATCCTTCGAGCAAAGTTTAGGGTATATTTAATTTTTCTCACACATAATTTTTTCGACTATTTTATTCAATGCCTAATTTAAGTTTTAAATATCATCTTTAATAATTTATTTTTTAATCATTATTTGATTTTCTAATTCTTATTTTAAAAGAAAAACTCTTTTATCTGTTATTATATTTTAAAAAGAAAAAGAAAAAATGTGAATGAAAAAAGTAAGAAATAATAATTTTAAACTATTTTGCGCCTATATTGTAATTTATTTTCATATTTGTAAAAAACTATTGGAACATCTATGATAAATTTTGCAGAAGATGAGAAAGAAAAATTTGACTATAAAAATAATAAACACAAAAAATATTTTTTTTTTTAAAATAAAAAATTAATTTAAAAATTAATCTTTTCACCCCCATTAGATCAAAGGGCATATTTGGGTCATTTATTTAAGTAAAATTTTCATAAACAGCCACCTAGTGAAATATAATAGGTCAAAATAGCTACAGATTTTAAAATTACATTTTATATCATTGGTCATTAGTTTTCTTGTGCATAAATCGTGTATCCATAAAGATATTATACAAATAAGAAGCACGCTATTAGTTCCTGATTTGCTATAGCTTTGCTGCATAATATGGAAACGGTTCCCTGATTTAAGCAACATGAATTTGATCAGACTTTGTTATCTAATATGACTCTTATACCAAAAAATGCCGTAGATGTATGATTTTTCGTAAATAAAAAAGAAAGATGTAAAATTCGCTGCAGTGTTATAATGAATCTGGTGAGAAAAAATGTGATGTCATTGAGATACATTTATTCATTTTAAATAAATTATTATATGAATTATTGAATTTATTCAAGTCAGCAAAGTCAATTGTTTCGTTATTTCATTTTTTAGTACTGAATTTGTTTTTTTGGTTGATTATCGTCAATTATTTTCTTATTATAGTAAATTGAGTGATCACTACGTTATACAAGATGTGTGGGTGTCCCCGCTTCAGGTTATATGGTTGTTAGCTTACATATCTGAGGTGATAGATCTGAATCATGAGAATATGAATGGACGATATTTGCTGAGCAAAATGTATAACAAAAAGTTTATATGTTTTGAATAAATAGTATATATTTACTTGTAGCCAATCTTGCATTGGTTTGTTTAGGTATTCACGTGCAATTGTAGATGTATCAAAAAATATTGTTTTGATGGTTACGGTAATATACGTGTGTATTAGTGTGTAACTTAATTCTTAGATGTATATGTTGATATATGGGTATATAGATTAGGTTGCAGAGGTTTTAGTTTGTTTTATAAAAATGTGTGAGTTAGATATTTAGATAATAAAAAAAAAATTGATCGGTTAAATGTACATTTTTTTTATTCGCTTAAATATACTTTGTTGTATATGTTACTTGTCTTTGTTGACACATGTTTAATTGATGTTTGTATAAAATCTATTGTGATTGTAACATGACATGCAGTAATGCGTGATACATTGTAATTTGTTATATATCTATATGTATAAATTAATAACATATATAAATGTGTTGTGTATAGCAATGACTTCAATAGCTCTTATGGTGATGCATTGGATGGTGGGATGATAAAAATTGTTACGTTGACTATATTTTGGAGGGTGTTGTCTTTAAAGAGCATACAACCTACGTGGAATTGTATACAATGATTGCCAATCAACTATGTGTTGATCTTACTACGAAAGTAATCAGAATGGAATACAAAGTCGAATAGGGAAATATGCCAATGGTGATTCACAATGATATGAGTGTAAGGATTAATATTATGTTGAAGAAAGCTAGTAATGATTTCAATAAATATCCAATTTGTGCAAGTATTTTTGATAAGGATGTGGGCGAGACTGATGTTGGTGGAAGTTCTTCTGAACGATCACTTTCAATGCTAGGGCAAGTCCAATAGTTGAATTGGATGATTTTGAAACTATTGAGTTGTGTGTTGACGAGTTAGTGGAGCCTTTGCATGCTTTAGGTCGTAGAGACTTGACTGGAGTCATATCTGATCCTTCACTTAAGTATGTGAACGTATGATGTGCTGTCAAAATACAACACTTCCGATATTTAAAACTTAGAATTGTGTGTTCTCAATGCAATGTTAGTGGGTTTGATATGTTTTTGTGTTTGTTTTATAAGATTTCAGGGTTGACATTAATTTTGGGCAAAATATGTAGAAGTTGCTGATTTTGAGGACCCATGAGACCCTTTACTACCCGTAGAGTATTCTACAAGCCGTGAAGGAGGTTTTGTATGGAATTCCAGTGAAGGGTTGATTTCTGAAATTTGATCTATGAACTTGCAGATGAATCGTGGAATACTTTACGAGTCGTAGACCAAGTCTCGTACCTTGAGGATCGAAAAATGAATACTTGCAGAAATTTCATCAGATAAAATCCTCTACGGACCGGAGAGGGGTGTCGTAGAAGCCAAGTTTAAAAGTACAGGAACAAAGTACGAAAGCCCGACTACGAGCTGTAAATCACTTTACGGCCCGTAGAGTACCTCGTGGATCCTGCCAATTCAGTTATCCTATTTTGTTTTGAATTTGTATTTTAAACATTATACATAGGTTTTTAGGTTAGTTTTCTTAGTAGAAGCTGTTCGAATAGAGAGAAAAAGATTAGAGAGTTTGAGAAAACACTTGTATACTTTAATTTCATCTTCTAATTACAATCTTGTGATTCTCATTGAACCTTTGAATTTTATTGTGTTTAATTAAATTGTGTAAGTACTCTATCATGTTATTCAAATTCATGAGTCTTTTATTTACACAAATTATGAGTAGCTAAATCCACAACTAGGGTTGTGGGAACCATGAAGAACTAACAAGGTAAAACTGAATAATTCGTAATTCTTAAGAAGTGTGCATACATGTATTAATTAATTCTCTTCAGTTTTCATATTTTCTAGTGGTGGCCAACATTAGAATCTGTCTAGTGTTACTGACTGGACCAAGGTATTAATGAATAGGAAAAGAGAGTAATTAACAGGATTCGATCAATGTTTCTCGTCTAGTATACCGAATTGGGCCAAAGGGAGGTTGTATTGGGACAATAGGTAAGGGTTAGCAATGTTATACTGCGAGGATGGATCAAATCACATAGTGAAATTCGCCTCTCACCTCGGCCAAAGAGTTTAGTGAACTTAACTTACCGTTCTGCATGCTACACACTGGAAAAGAATTCGCTTATTCGGTGATACTAAGTTAGGGAATCATGGGGAATACATTACCCTAGTTTTCCTCCATACTGATTAAACCCTTGTGTTAGTTAGGATTACTCTTTACTTGTTATTATAACCCCCCTCCCCCCGGGGAGATAAGTTGGTTAATAAATCCAAATTGCAGAATTGAATTCTTCTAAGTCTACCATATTCCCTTGGGTTTTACCCTGACCTTTGTTAGATTCTATATTTTGACAACTACTAATTTAGCCTAAAAGAGGAGTTGTAGCTTGAGAGACGTCAAGATTTTGGCGCCGTTGCTGGGAAATACGACTAGACTTATCTAATTCAAATGATTTGGGAATTAATCCTTGTTTCCCTAATTTTATGTTTTTTGTTGTTTTTGTTTTCTTTCTGAGTGTAAGTATAGTGTCTACCCAACATGCGAAGTCGAGACATACTTTTGATTCTATTTTACCCAGAGATCTAGAGAAGACTGAGAAGAATGGCCCAAGATAATGCCAACATGACGAAAAATACAGCTTTGAATTGAAATGAGAAAGATAATACCGATAATAAAAACCCACCTCTTCTAGAGGATATTGCTCCACAACCACAGGACTTCAATGCCAATGCTTAGCAGTAGAATCAATATCGGTTGAATCCTATGGCTGTGGAGGTGATTTGAGCTATTGTACTGCCACTACTACAGATTGACACAAATTTTGTGGTTTCGAGTGGGTTGCTTCAGATGCTGTAGAACCATGGGATATTTTGCTGGCCCACGATTCGAGGATCCACATAGCCATCTTTACAACATTACTTTTGTCTGCAAGAGTGTGATGGGAACACAGAATCTGTATATGGATGCTGTGAGACTTCATATCTTCCCATTATCTCTGACAAGCAATGGAACACTATGGCTATCTAAGCTCCCGCAAAGTTCGATCACCAGTTGGGCTGAGTTACAGAGGGCCTTTTTGGAAAGGTACTTCCCAAGATCGAAGAAGCTCAAGTTGAAAGATCAGATCAACCACTTTGACAACTTCCTGGGCAACTCAATCAGTACTACATTGGAGAGGTTCACTAAATGCATGAGGAGTGTCCCAGGTCATGAAATTGCTGATAATGTCTTGGTGGAGATCTTCTACCGTTCCCTGAATGTAAATAGCCGAGCATATGCTGACACTATCTTGGGGGGCATATTAGTAGATCAATCATTCGCAGAGATTGATGAGTAGCTGGATATGGCGGCTAAATTGAATCATGTGTGCGGGCCATGAATAAGCTTCCCACCACAGGCTCGGGTACGGTCAGCATAAGCCCAGAGCAACAACGATAAATGAGGAGATCATGTGGATACTCGCTCAAAGTCATACTAATATGGAGATGCTAATAAAATAGAAGCGAGAACTAGCTAGGTCTAGAAGCATCTAGGAAAGTTACCACACCAGGCAGAGGGGACATGAAAGAGGTGCAGAAGGAGACCTCAAGGATGTCTATAGGAGCGGTCGTTAAGTGCCCTACCCCCACAATCATGATAAGGGTACCAGTAATTTCAGGGTTGGAGATGTTTAACAAACTGATGAGAAATGCCAACACACAAGATGAGACTTTGAGGGGGATTAAGTCTGACATTGCTAGCATAAACCAAAAAATTGAATCTAACTCTATTGCAATCAAATGACTCGACCTTCAGTTTATATATAAGGACCTGGATGTTGTATGGCCTCATTAGAGCTTGAAAAATTGGTTCTAGAAAGTTTTGGACTAAGGTGACACTCTATGAAAGCCTTCACGGTCCATGTGCGGCTATACGGTCTGTGTAAAGCCTCCTTGGAGTGGCCCTTGGCCTTGTGTGGGGGTGTATGAGCTTTAACGTGGAGTGTTGGACTAAGGCACGCCACACATGGACCCCACACAGGCTGTGTGAGGTTTCACGAACCATGTGGTGAGCCATGTGGTGGCCTTAGCCTTGAAATTCCACAGTTTTAGAACTAAATGAAGTGGTACGACCATGTGTACGGTCCGTATACCCTCTCGTATGGGTTCCAAAGAGATTCTTTTTAAGTTTTGGATCATCGTCTCGGAACTTCATCGTGGAGAATTTTGTAAGTGGAGTGAGACGGAGGAGGCACAAGGACCATGTGGCTTGGTACGGTCCGTACAACCCTCTGGATGGATACCTATTTTGAATTTTTCTAAGTATACAACTACCGTTTTGGACCTTCGTTAAGTGGAAATTCTCTAAGTATTGGACCACGGGCAAGTATACGGTCCATATGGCCTATTTTGGACCGTACCACGCCCTCATTGAGACGTAATTTTAATTTTTCAACTCGTTTCATTAATGATATTTTTGTAACTGTGGTTTATCCTAAGGGTCTTTTGTGACTTTCTATTCTACTTAAAGACTTTCAAATGATGTATACTTCATTTGTTTAATTCAAATTCATTCTTACACTTAAAATTCTCTCAACTCACTCTTAAGAACACTCTCTCAAAGAACACTTGTGAAACTAAGCTTGGGAGTCAAGGGAAGACTCCTTCTTCTTCAACTTTCTTCTTGAATCTTCTTCATTAACTAAGGTATGTGGGATTGATTTTTGGTCCCTTTCAACTAAGAAGAACCAAACTCTTTTTCACTCAATTTCATGGAATTTTAGCTTACGTTATATATGGGTTTTCAATATTATTATTTATTAACTTCAATTGATGTATAAGCTACATTTTATTATTGATTTTAAAGTGATTTAAACCCTAATATGATGGACTGCATTGAAGTTATGAAGATATGAATATGCACATCCGCTTTAAAGCTTGATTTGAGCATGAGTAATCTATATTATGATTTAAATGTGAATTTTACTTATGGATTTACTTGGATTTCATAATGTATTGTTGATTTAAGATTGAATCTCAATTTCCCATGCTATTTCTCATCACATTCATGGTATACGCATGCATGACTATGGTTTTTATGAAGTTTATGAAGTGGGTCAAGACCCAATTATGTTTATGTATATAATTTTGAGATGATTATGGTTATGGAAAGAATGTGATTACATAAATGTCTATGATTATAGATCCTTGAGAAATTATAGGCGTTTACACCACTATGTTTAGGGAATATCGATTGAGGTTTGAGGTGGGGTGAGCTATCCCCAAGGGTCCATACTCATTTGTCAAGAAGGTACTCCAAAGGAGCTATCCCTATATATTAAAGTATTACATAAAGTATTTTTTGGCTTTTTAGCCTAAGAATGCATGATTATGAAATGTGATGTGGCCTTTATGCTTAAGTATGCATGTAAATAATTTGAAAGTCTTAAGCCTCTTTTGCAAGCAAATGTATGTATATATATTCTAGTGGGATGATGACTTAGCACCGATGGGATTGGAGGTAGAGTGGGCTATCCTCAAGGGAAAGTACTCCTTTCTCATGAACGATATGCCTAACATTGGTATGTTATGCCCCTTTGGAGAATGATGATGAAGAATGTTAAGGAACTATCTTTGGAAAGTAGGTCATCTCTTTATCCGTTGTGGCGAAGACGATGGAGTTCCAAATTATGGTTCACTTAGTATTATGTTAGTTACGATCCCATCCTCATTATATATGCAGTATTTTCGCATTCATGCATCATGCATTTTATGACATATTGATATACTATTCTCTTGTTATATGATTCTTTCTATATATGTGCCCTCGTCATCTAACATTGAATGCAGGTTTAATGAGCTCATGTGCATTGCATGTCCACATACTTAGTACATTCAAATATACTAACACATACATTTTGCCTACATGATCTAACCATGTAGGGACCAAGGACTACCTTCATCCACCATACGACAGTTAGCTTGGATCTTGAGATTTGCTTGTTGTGGTGAGTCCTATCTTCCAAGGACCAACCTCCATTCTGCTGCCTATGGCGCTTTTGTTTATGTTATTTACTTTGAGGGTGAGCCCGAGGTATGTCTTGGCCCCCGGTCCTATCTTACATGTCACGTGCCGACAAAATTCTTCCCGTGTAAATTCTTTTACGTTTATATGCTAAGTATTATATTTGGAGATTATGTTTATGGTTATGGCTACCTATTAGTTATCTTTATATGGAATGGCTATGAGAACTATGATATGTTTATATGTTATGATATGAAAGATCCTAACGACTAGAGGCTTCATTGGACATCTTGTAAATTCTTTTACGTTTATATGCTAAGTATTATATTTGGAGATTATGTTTATGGTTATGGCTACCTATCAGTTATCTTTATATGGAATGGCTATGAGAACTATGATATGTTTATATGTTATGATATGAAAGATCCTAACTCTCGCATTGCCCGCATAGAGTGAGTCACATTTACCTGCCTACCTTAGTGCTATGTGCTACGTTTTATGTGAATCCATGTCACTCCTTTTTCTTATGACATCCCCATAGCGTGAGTCCTACTTCCCCGTCTCTTAGAATATATGTGTTTATTTATCTATATGTACTTTCGAACTGATGATGTGTGAATAGATGCTACGAGGCTTGTTTAGGGACTCTCGGGTTCCCATTCGCCATGTCACCCTCCTAGGCCCTTGGTCTAGGTCTGACATTAGAAAAATATCAACTCAACCTAGCCAGTTTCAGAAGGGCATAATGCCCAGCACCACAGTGCAAGACCTTAAGGATACTGAACGATGCAAGATGGATATGACTAGTGGTAAGGGGAGCACCCCCGATCCTTCTACAATAGTTAGCAGCGAAGAACGAAAACTTGAGGAAGTCTGAGTAACTCAAGTTGTCTATGTGGTGCCGCAACAATAAATCAGGCGCTACTTGGTAGGCAACCCAAGGTAAATACTGCCCCTTAGGTGCCTAGGTATGTTTTTTGACCCCAATACTTTATTGTGTTTTGATTGTGTGCATTAAGGATAATGCACCTCTTTTTCGATAGGATGTGGCTAGTTATGGGCCTCAGTGAAATCTACGTAGCTTTGGTCCATAACTACCTCAATTTTTGAATTCTAAAGGTTTTCTAACTTGTGTTCTTTTTCCCATGGATATTTAATTTCTATTGAACTGACATGTTTAGGATATTTAGGTAGTATTTGTAGCATATAGTACTAAGATCTGTGGCACATGTATGTTTTTGAGCTTTTTTTTGTGCAAAATGATATCTACCAAATTTTTGATTAGTTAGTCTAAATAGCAATCATGCATGTTTGAGTATGTTGATAGTGCTTGTTCTGATAAGTGAGGACAAATTGAGATAAAAAGCATGATCGGAGAGTCTGTGTTGATAGTGTAATTAGTGCCATGTGAGTATGAGCTTAATTTGTTGAATTCATGTATGGTGTTTCAATTTAGAACTTTTCCTATTACTTTGATTTAGACTTTAGGTTAGTTGGTTAGGAAATATCTTAGGCCATTGTTCTTAACAGTCCACTTAGCCTAATTAACCAACCAAATGTGTAGATTATCCCTTTGTCTTAATGTTTAGACTTGACATATACCTCTTCTTTGTAAAAATCTAAATGGCCTAGCTTATTAGTTGTAAAATCCTGAAATTGGCTCTGGTCTTTCCTTGAACATTATGCACCTTGACTGAGATAAAAAGCCTATGTTGAGGGTGGTTACCAAAAGTAGCCCCAGTTCAAAGGTTGGATAATGTACACTTCAACTCAGGTCAAAAGCCTAAGTTGAGATGGCAAATGTAAGGGTTAAATACCAAATGAGGAGGAAAGTTAGTGATATATGGAAAACGAGTAAAAATATGCACTGGGTGCAAGAAAAATAAGTGATATCTTTGTTATGAGCTAAAAAGAAAAATGAAGTGTAAATATAAGGCAAAAAGCTGAAAAACTGAAAAGAACGCACCCAGAAAAAGCTTGAAATAGGAAAACGGGAGAATTGAATGAAAGTATGAGTGTTGTAGGATAAAAGTGTAGAAAAACGAAGTGTCAAGGAGGGCCTTTAGTCACTATATTCCCAAAACATCATACCAAAGCCCCTTCAGCCGACGTTACAAGCCTGAAAGTCCTGAAGTGATCCTAATCCAAGTAGTCAAAGGTCTTAGTCATGAGTATAAGGGCAAACATATGGTATTAGGCGTGATACATGAATATCTTTTATGAGAGTGAGTGATTTTGCATAGTCCTGAGGTTACGCATCGAAACATCAATGAGAGTAAGATATTGGACTTTTTTCTGTAAGGGTGCTTGCATTACATTGTCAACATTAGGTATATTCAATGATTGTAGCTTGTTGATAGTACCTCGCTTGTCGTAGTTGCACTGTCACATGCATTAGTCTATATTGGTTTGCTGAACAACTATCTGATTATGTTTTGAAAAGTTGGCGTGGGTATCTGTGCTTAAGTTTGATGTGATATATACCATTAGGTTAGGATTTGTGTGTTACTTTGTTGCTTATATAGATTGAGCTCGTCGCTTGAGGAGAAGCAATAATTTTAAGTTGAAGGTGTTGATGTATTGTCAAAATGCAAAACTTTTAATATTTAAAACTTGGAATTTTGTGTGTTCTCAATGTGATGTTAGTGGGTTTGATGCATTTTTTGTGTTTATTTTGTATGATTTTAGGGTTGGCATTGATTTTGGGAAAAATATACAGAAGTTGCTGATTTTCAGGATCCACAAGACCCTTTACGGGCCGTAGAGTATTCTACTAGCCGTAAAGTAGGTTTCGTGTGAAATTACAGTGAAGGATGGATTTTTGAAGCTTGGTTTACAAACATGCAGACGAGTCGTGGAATACATTATGAGTCGTAGACCAAGTTTAGTACCCTAAGGATCAGAAAGTGAGAACTTGCCAAAATTTCATCAGACAAAACCCCCATAGGACATAGAAACTTTTACTGACCATAGAGGGTTATTGTAGAAATGAAGTCTAGAAGTGTAGCAATGGAGTATGAAAGCCCGACTACAAGCCATAAATCACTTTATAGCACGTAGAGTACCTCGTGGAACTCCGACCTAGTTATCCTATTTTGTTTTGGATTTGTATTTTAAAAATTATACGTAGGTTTTTAGGTTATTTTTCTTAGAAGAAGCAGTTCGAATAGAGAGAAAAACATTAGAGAGTTTGAGAAAACACTTGTATACTTTAATTTTATCTTCTAATTACAATCTTGTGATTCTCATTGAAGCTTTGAATTTTCTTGTGCTTAATTAAATTGTGTAAGTACTTTATCATGTTATTCAAATTAATGAGTCTTGCATTTACACAAATTATGAGTAGCTAAATCCACAACTAGGGTTGTGAGAACCATATAGAATTAACAAGGTAAAACTGGATAATTTGTAATTTCTAAAAGGTGTGCGTGCATGTATTAATAAATTCTCTTCAGTTTGCATATTTTCTAGTAGTGGCCAACATTAGAATCTGTCTAGTGTTACTGACTGGACTAAGGTAGTAATGAATAGGAAAAGAGATTAATTAACAAGATTCGGTTGATTTTCTCGTCTAATCAACCAAACTGGGCCAAGGGGAGATTTTACGGGGACAATAGGTAAGGGTTAGTAATGTCACACTGTGGGGGTGCACCAAATAACATAGTGAAATTCGCCTCTCGTCTGGCCAAGAAGTTGTGAGACGACCCCAAAAAGTACTCGAAAACGTGTCTCGAAAGTGTCTAGAATCATAATTTCTATATATCTCAAAATTCATGCGCGATATCGAAAATCCGACTTCATATTCTTGTTCAGGGGTCATTTTGAGTGGAAAATGGGTCTAATCCTAATTTCAGAGCAAACGATTAGCAATTTCATTTTTTCATGTGATGATTTCCAGTGTGTTTTTCGCGCCCCTGGCACGACACACCAAGGGCGCGTACTAGTGTTAATTTTGACCCAATTTTGACTTCGGTCTAAGACTTTAAACTCTTGGGCCTAAGTGTTCTCAAACGTGAAAATACCTATACTTGGCCATTTTTCACTCTCATATCATTATAAACATTCCTCAATACTTATTCAAATACTTAGACAAATATTTTACTCCTAAACTCAAGTCTCAAACCCTCTCCGGATCTTAAGGATTGTACTTAAGCTTCAAGTCTCCATCTCCAATCTTCATCAAGTTAATCTCCAAAGCTAAAGTATGTGGGTTTCTTTCATGGGTTCCTTTCAACCATGATGCCCAAGCTCTTTTCTTCTCAAAATTGCATGATTTAAAGTTGATTCATCCGTGGGTCTTATCCATTATGAAATTCACTGCATACTATGTTGGCCTTTATGAAATTTGTGACTGTTTTAATATGTTAGGAGCTGTGAATCTAAGGTCTATTGTGAGAATTGGTGAAGGGTTTTGATGTTTATTGTTTGAGGGTGTTACAAAATATCTATTGATGGCTTTACACTGATTTTTCTAGCATGATTTTACTCTTGAATGACATGATTTTACACTGGTATTACACACACTCTAAATGCTTGATAAAATGTCTGGTTATGGGTTCTTGAGGAATTGAAGGTCCAATGCATGTCTTATGAGTTGAATGACTATATGATGATGAAATGATGATGGAATGATGATGAAAATGAATGTATGTATATGATGATGAAAGGAGTGTGTCTATGTGTGTGTGTCTCTCTCTCCCTCTCTCTCTCTCTTTCTCTCTCTCTCTTTCTCTCTCTCTCTTTCTCTCTTTCTCTCTCTCTCTCTCTCTCTCTCTCTATATATATATATATATATATATATATATATAATATTATCTCTATAGTGTTGGGATGACCAAGGCTTTGTAGGCCTGGGTAACCTATTGAGGGACTGGTACCTCAATCGCTAGCTCGGGGGGTGGTAGGATAGGGTAACCTTGTTGGGGGTTGGTACCTATCAACCTTGATGGGGGGTTTGTACTCCGTCAACCTTGGTGGGAGGTTTGTACTTCATTAACCTCAGGAAGGAGTTTTTACCTCATGTGTCTATCCAAGGGGTGGTAAGCCTTGGCTTGCACCATAATGGTCACTCCTTACACTCGTATTATGTCCTATATAAGCATGATTTTAGTTCAAGAACCATTTATACATGTGATATTGATAGTAAGCTATCTATTACTTATGATTATGCATTTTGTCTATGATGTCTATCTCTCATTACATTGCATCCTACATACTTAGTACATTCAAATATATTAACGCATACTCTATGCCTACATGATATCACCATTTAGGAACCGGAGCCCTGCTTGATGATCCTCCTACTCCACGGGGCTAGTTCGATTGTCTTACAAGCTTGTTGGTGAGTCCTTCATTTCAGTGACATTTCTTATGATCTCTTTCTATGTATTAAGACTATCTTTCTTTTGGTTATGTATTGGCTATGAGGGTGAGCCCGATTGCTTGTCTTGGCCCCCACTCTATCTATATAGTAGAGGTGTTGTTGGACATGTTATGTATCTATGCTATGAGTCTCGACTCTCTTGTTCTTTGATGTTATGATATGGAAGTTTACCCTTAGTCCCATTTCCTTGTTATGCCTATCTTTTAATGTCATATTTTATTGCTTCCACGACCAAGGATGTACAATGATATGCTATGTGGCTTGTTTAGGGTTCTTTCGGGATCCCCATTTGCCGGTCACATTTAGGCCCTAGGATTGCGTCTGACAAAGGTGGTATCAGAGCACTAGGTTATTAGATCCTTAGAGTCCAACACCGCGTCGATTAGAGTCTTATTCATAGCTGTGTTGTGCACCACAACTATGAATAGGAGGCTACGAGACGTTTTAGGAAATATTTTCCTTCTTCATGTTCTAAGTCGTGCTATAAAGTTGTAGTAAGTTTTTTACCCCCTAACAATTGTTCTTTGCTATGCTAGATCATGCCAAACACTAGAGGAAGATGAGCTCGCACACCCGAGGAGCATCTGGCCAATGGAGAGCTTAGGGATGCTCACACCTTGCTTGCACATGTTGTGGCTAATCAAGCCAATCAAGGGGCCCAAGCCCCTCATGCTCCTACACTAGCCTCTCGGGTGAGAGACTTCTTGAGAATGAATCCCCTAGAGTTCCATGGGTCAAAGGTGAATGAGGAACCCCAAGAATTCATTGATGAGCTCTACAAGATTTTGTCTATCATGGGCATGAGATCGGAGGATAAGGCAGAGTTAGCGGCCTACCAACTTAAAGGGGTAGCATAAATATGGTTCACACAATGGAAGAAAGAGAAGGGAGTCAACTATGTGGTGCTTTGGGAAGAGTTCAAGGCAGCTTTCCTTAATCGGTTCTTGCCTCTTGAACTTAGGGAAGCTAAATTGGTAGAATTTATGAATTTAAGGCAAAGGCCTATGAGTGTGAGGGAGTAGGCCCTCAAGTTTACCCAACTCCCTAAGTATGCTCCATATTTGGTGGCCGACTCAAGATCTAGGATGAACAAATTTATGATGGGTGTTTCCGACTTGGTTAGTGAGGAGTGTCGGGCTGCCATGTTGATTAGCAACATGGACTTGTCACGCTTGATGACCTATGCCAAACAAGTGGAAGAGGAGAAACTGAGGAAGGGAATGGGGTCAGGAGGCCAAGAGGGCCCATTTTGAGGGTAAGTTCCAAAAAAGTGGCCGATTCCATCAAGGCCAAAGGTCTACTCATGCATTTAATGAGAGGGTTGCAAATGATCTTCTGAGGGCCCAAGGTGTTAGGGGTGTGGCTCCTATTGACGTGTGACCGAAGTGTGGTAAGAGTCATGGTGGTCTATGTTTGAGAAATACAAGTGTATGTTAATGTTATGGGGAAATGGGGCATAAGGCGATGGATTGCCCTCGAAACCGCAACAAGGGCAAGGAGGTTCGTCCACAAGGTGCTAATGCCAATCCCATTGGGGAGAGGTGGTCGACAAGATGGTGCTCCTAGACACAACCAATTTTATGCTTTGCATGGGAGGCAAGGGCTTAGTGAAGTGCCCGACTTCGTTACCGGTATATTGAAAATCTTTGACTTTAATGTGTATGCATTGATTGATTCGGGTGCCACTCTTTCTTTTTTTTATCCCCTTTGTTGCCAAAAAGTTCCATGTTGACCTCGAGTTGTTGCATGAGTCATATGAGGTGTCTACTCATATTAGTGCATCTATTGCTGCTAGAAAAGTTTATAGAAGTTGTCCTATTTGCATCTTGCATAAAATATTGCCTTGTGATCTTGTTGAGTTAGACATGGTTGATTTTGGTATTATTCTTGGAATGGATTGGTTGCATGCATACTATGCTTCTATTGATTGTAGAACCCATAGGGTCAAATTTCAATTTCCAAGTGAACCTGTCCTTAAGTGGGAGAGTCAAGATGTGGTGGTCAAGGGTAGATTCATCTCTTGCATTAAGGCTCATAAATTGATCTCTAAGGGGTGTCTTTACCATCTTGTAAGGGTTAGGGATGTGGAGTCTAAAGTCCTCCCTATAGAGTCAGTTTCTGTTGTAAATAAGTTTATTGATGTCTTCCCAAATGACCTTCCCAGTGTTCCTCCTGAAAGGGAAATAGACTTTGGCATAGACCTCCTCCCCGATACTCAATCCATTTTTACTCCCCCTTACAGTATGGCCCTGGCGGAGTTGAAGGAACAATTGAGGGACTTGTTGGAGAAGGGATTTGTTAGACCTAGCCAATCACCTAGGGTGCACCGGTGTTTTTGTGAAGAAGAAGGATGGGTCCCTTAGGATGTGTATTGACTACTGACAACCTAATAGGATCACCATCAAGAATAGGTATCCTCTTTCAAGGATTGATAATTTGTTTGACCAATTGCAAGGGGCTAGCCATTTCTCTAAAATTGATCTTCGGTCCTGGTATCATCAATTGAAAGTGAGGGAGTGTGATATTCCCAAGATGGCCCTCTGGACTAGGTATGGGCATTATGAATTTGTGGTGATGTCTTTTGGGTTGACTAATGCATCGGCCATCTTTATGGACCTAATGAATAGGGTCTTTAAACCCTACCTTGATTCCTTTATTATGGTCTTCATTGATGATATTTTGATCTATTTCTCATGGTGAGGAGCATGGGGCTCATTTGAGAGTTGTGTTGCAAAGATTAAGGGAGGAGAAATTATATGCTAAATATGAACAGTGTGAATTTTGGTTGTGGGAGGTTGATTTTCCTTGGACATGTGGTGTCGAGGGATGGTATTAAGGTGGATCTTAAAAAGACTGATGTGATTAGAAATTGGCCTAGACCATTGACCCCGTCGGACATTAGGAGCTTCTTGGGCTTAGGGGGTCACTATCAGAGGTTTGTGAATGGGTTCTCTTGTATTGCTTCTCCTATGACAAAATAGACTCAAAAGAAAGCTAAGTTTGTGTGGTCATGTGAATGTGAAAGGAGTTTCCAGACATTGAAAGATAAGCTTGTGTTCACTCTTATATTGTCACTACTGGATGGGCTTGAGGGATTTGTTCTATATTGTGATGCTTCCTGGGTTGGTTTGGGTTGTGTGTTGATGCAAGATGGTAAGGTCATAGCCTATGCTTCTAGATAACTCAAAGTGTATGAAATGAACTACTCTACCCATGATCTTGAATTAGCTGTCGTGGTATTTGCATTAAAGATTTGGCATCATTACTTGTATGGGGTGCATGTTGATGGGTTCACTGATCATAAGAGCCTCTAATATGTCTTCACTCAAAAGAATCTCAACCTGGGCAAAGGAGATGGTTAGAACTTCTTAAAGACAATGATATAAGCGTGCATTATCATCCGAGTAAAGCTAATGTGGTGGCGGATGCTTTGAGTAAGGTGTTTATGGGTAGCCTAACTCATGTTGATAGTGGTGATAAAGAGGTGGCTAGGGAGGTGCATCAGTTGACTAGAGTGGGGCTTAGGTTGGAAGAGATGGATAATAGTGGCGTTGTTGTGGTTGATGGTTCTAAGTCTTCCTTGGTTGATGAGGTATAGCAAAGTAAGACGTTGATTCCTCCTTGTTAGAGTTAAAGGCCTTGGTGCGAGAGGGCAAGGTGGAAATTTTCTCCCAAAGGGGAGATGGTTCCCTTAAGTACCAAGGTATGTTGTGTGTGCCTTGTGTTGATGGTTTGAGGGAGAAAATCCTTGATGAGGCCCATAATTCTTCTTATTCTATCCACTCCAGTTCCACTAAAATGTATAGAGATTTGAGGGACGTGTATTGGTAGGGAGGCATGATGAGGGACATTGCTAAATTCATTTCCGGTTGTCATAGTTGTCAACAAGTCAAAGCCAAACATCAAAGGTCAGGTGGCCTAACCCAAGACATTGAGATTCCTGCTTGGAAGTGGGAAAAGATAAATATGGATTTTATGGTTGGGTATCCCAAGACTAGAAAGGGTTTTGATTCCATTTTAGTTGTGGTTGATAGGATGAGAAAATCGGCTCACTTTCTACTGGTTAGGACCACATATGGGGGCTGAAGATTATACAAGGTTGTACATTCATGACTTGGTAAGGTTGCATGGGGTTCCTTTGTCCATTATATCAGATTGTGGGGCACAATTCACTTCACACTTTTGGAGGTCCTTTCAAAGGGGTATTGGTACAAGAGTTAAGCTTGGTACGACCTTTCACCCTCAAACGGATGGCCAAGCTGAAAGAACTATCAAATACTTGAGGACATGTTTGGGGATTGTGTATTGGAGCTTAAAGGTAGTTGAGATGATCATCTCCCATTGATTGAGTTTGCCTACAACAATAGCTATCATTCTAGCATCGATATGACTCCTTTTGAGGTCCTCTATAGAAGGCATTGTAGATCACCATTGTAGATCATCAATATGGCTCCTTTTGTATATTCTTGTTCAGGGGGGCATTTTGAGTGAAAAATGGGTCTAACCTCGATTTAAGAGCAAACGATTAGCAATTTCATTTTTTCAAGTGATAATTTTCAGTGAGCTTTTCGCATCCCTAGAGCGACGCGCCAAGGGCGCGCACTAGGCCTTGTCTTGCACTATAATGGTCACTCCTTACACTCGTATTATGTCCTATATAAGCATGATTTTACTTCAAGCAACATTCATACATGTCATATTGATAGTATGCTATCTATTGTTTATGATTATGCATTTTATCTATGATGTCTATCTCTTATTGCTTTGCATCCTACATAGTTAGTACATTCAAACATATTAATGCATACTCTATGCCTGCATGATATCACTATATAGGAACCGGAGCCTCACTTGATCCTCCTCCTCCTCCACGGGGCTAGTTCAATTGTCCTACAAGCTTGTTGGTGAGTCCTCTATTTGGGAGATATTGCTTATGATCTCTTGCTATGTATTAAGACTATCTTTGTTTTTTTATATATTAACTATGAGGGTGAGCCAGGTTGCTTGTCTTGGCCCCCCCTCTTATCTATGTAGTAGAGGTGTTGTTGGACATGTTATGTATCTATGTTATTAGTCTTGACTCTCTTGTTCCTTGATGTTATGATATAGAAGTTTACCCTTAGTCCCATTTTCCTTGTTATGCCTATCTCTAAATGTCATATTTTATTATTTCCCAGACTAATGATGTGTAATGATATGCTACAAAAAAGGCTTGTTTGGGATTCCTTCGGGTTCCCCATTCATCGGACATATCTAGGCCCTATGCTTGGGTCATGACAGTTTGGTAAACTTAACTTACCGTTCTGCATGCTACACACTAGAAAATAATTTAATTTTTCAGTGATACTAATTTAGGGAATCGTGGGGAACACAATACCCTAGTTTCTCTTTATATTGGTTAAATCCTTGTGTTAGTTAGGATTAGTCTTTACTAGTTATTATGAAACCCTCCCCCTTTTGGGGAGATAAGTTGGTTAATAAACCCAAATTGCATAATTGAATTCTTCTAAGTCTACCATATTCTCTTGGGTTCGACTCTAACCTTGGTTAGGTTCTGTATCTTGACAACGATGGCTTTAGCTTAAAACAGATTATGTAGCTTGGGAGACGTCAACGTAGACCAAGAATACTTATACAAGGCTACCTTAAAGACTGTTATAACGCAATGTACAATTGCAAAAAGGTTTCAATACAAGTCTACAGGGTTGAATGCAATGCGGTGTATACAAATTATACAGAAACTATTCGTATTGTCATTATTTTGGTTGTTATTTTCCTTTTTTCTATTTTTTGTTTGTGTAAACAAATTTGTATCATTCATTGGTGACTGAAATGCTTTTAGCATTTGTTGTATTGAAAATTATGACTATTTTTTTTTGTATATAAGTGCAGTTACACTATTGTATGCAAATATGAAGAATGTGAATAGTTAATGAAAGCTTCTGCAATTAACAAATCTAGTATGCTTTGAATTAGAACATTCAACATAGATCATATGTGTACATTGAAAGATAGAGTATACTCACAATGGCAGACAACCAGTAATCTGATTGGTGGACTTGTGAGGCCTAGATTAAAAAATCACAAGCAAAAGTACACGACTTCAGATATAAAAAATGATGTCAAACAGGATCTCGGGGTCGATGTTACCTACACGTTAGCAGAGAGGGAAAAAGAAAAGGCCTTGAATTCTTTAAGAGGGACACCATCTGGATCATATAACGAATTTCCTACATATTTATACATGCTGGAAGGCATGTATCCGAGCTCACATATACGATTAAAGAAAATAGATGAAAGTGAGTTCCTTTACGTATTTGTTGCTCTGCATGCTTTTATCAGGGGCTTTAATCACTGTAGGCATGTGGTTGTTGTGGATGAGAGTCACCTTAACGGTCCATATAATAGCCTATTCATTTTTGCAAGTATCATGGACGGAGCAGGTATGATACCATGTATTCATAGCTATAGCTCTTTATATACTATAGTGATACTATGTGCATGATTTTACTTGAAAATAAGTGTATTGTATGTACAGGACACATAATTTCACTAGCCTATGGAGTTGTAGATTTATAAAATGATACTTCTTGGACTTGATTTCTTCAGTAGTTTAAAAAAGGATATGGAAAAAGGGTAGGATGTGCATAGTTTCTAATAGAAATGAGAGCATCATTCTCACGACCCAAGCCTACGACCTAGACGTGATACGGCGAATGGGGAACTCAAAGGGACCCCAAACAAGTCTCTTAGCGTATCATTACATATCTTTGGTCACGGAAGCAATAAAACAATGATAGAGAATAGAAATAAGGGTAAAAGGGGCTAAGGGAAAACCTTTTCATTTCATAAAACATCAAAGAGTTGAAGAGAGTCAAGCTTATAGCATCATTACGTAACTTATCCAATAACACCTCTAAACATAGAATTTAGCAGGCTCCAAGACAAGCAACCGGGCTCATCCTCATAGTTAAAACATACAATAAAGGAAAGAGAGTCTTTATACATAGCATAAGATCAAAGACATTGTCTCCAAAATTGAGAACTCACCAACTTGCTTTGTAGAGATAGTACTAGCCACAGGGAGGATGAGGATTATTATGAGGAGCTCTGGTTCCTACATGGTAACATCAAGTAGGCATAGAGTATGCGTTAGTACGTTTGAATGTACTAAGCAGGTAGGATGCAATGCAATAAGAGATAGGCAACATAGTCAAAATGCAATATCATAAGCAATGGATAGTATAATAACAATATGACATGTATGGATGATACTTGAAGTAAAACATGCTTATATATGGAATATTAAATGTGAAGGAAGTGATCATCATCATAGACCAAGCAACTTAGTACTTGGAATCCAAGGTGGCCCACCCATTAGAAGTGATTTAGGAATCAACCCCACAATTGGTTGATGGAAATGACCACCCTCTATCGGAAGTGATTAAGGTATCAACCACTCAATTGGCTGATGGCTTACCACCAACATCCAAGGCGATTGAGGTACTAATCTCTCAATTGGTTGACGAACATAACAACCCTCCATCGAAAGTGATTGAGGTATCAACCCCTCAATTGGTTGATGGCATACCACCCCCATCTTAGGTGATTGAAGTATCAACCTCTCAATTAGTTATGGTCAACTCACAAGACTATATATACATATCATGAAATCATCACATAAATACTATCCTTTCAATAGATCAATAGTTCAAACCGGACATTCAAACACTTGGCAAGTGTATAATGCTAGTGTAAGATCATGCAATTTAAGAGTGAAATCATGCCAGAAAATTCAATGTAAAAACACCCACCAACTTTTGGTAATACCCTTATGTAAGATATATCAAAACTCTCCATAAAATCTCAAAATAGATCATAGATTCACAACTCAAAACATGCTTAGATAACCACACTTTTATGAAACCTCGACATAGTTCATATTTAAATTCATAATAAGTAAGACCCACAAGTAAATCAACTTAGAATCATGCAATTAATGTAAAAAGGAAGATTGGGATTTCATGGGTAAAGGTATCCATGAAAGAAACCAACACACCGTAGACCTTGAGTCTCTTGAAATTGAGTTGGGAAATAATGGAAGTTTGGAATGGAGTCTTGAAATCCAAACTTGTTCTTGAGTTCCCTTGAATTTGTATTGGGGTCTTGGTAGAGGCCTTTGAGATGAATTGACAGTGTATTCAAGTTGAGAGTAATGAGTTTGATCCTTTGGAATAGGGTTGAAGTCTTTTGGGGAGGGTAAGATAGCTTTGGAAGTATAAAAAGGTCATTAGAATGAATTAAATTCACGAAAACGCCATTAGTGAACGGATGAAAAAATTGACAAAGTGATGCCCCACTGAGGCCCACATGGGTCGTGTGGAGCCAGTGAGATAAGACTTGGTCAAAAATTGGAAGTTGGGAACACTTAGAAAAATTACCGTCATCGTCACTTTGACAGGCCACTTTTACAGGTCGTGTGGTGCTACATGGTCCGTGTAGTGGTCTGTCGAACCACACTTAGAGAAAAAATGTTGCCAGGCTACCCCACGTCCCAAGTCCATGAGCCATCTAACATGCCACAACCCATCAATGGTGCCCGTGGCACCACACTTGATCAAAACTCCTTTCACGCTCACTCTTCCTTACTTGTACACACTCCATGACTAGCCACACGGTCAGTGGCAAGCCACACAACCAGTACCACTGGCCGTGTCACACGCCTTAGACCACAAATGGTCTTTTCTAGCTCAAGATAGCCCAGATGGCCCATCCAAAGCTCCACTACCCATCAAGCTGCCCATGTGGTTTCATTACACGGGAGGGTCTCACGAAGACGTCCATAACTCCTTCATCCGAACTCAAAATCAGGTGAAACCAAGTGCGTTGGGGAAAGCTAACTCAAAGGATTTCATTTGACATGTTATGGACCATCTAGTTCCAAGAGTTCGAAAAGTTATGCTCATCTAAAGTTGTCCCTTGCATGAACCAACACCCAAAACTCAACTGGTAGAGAAGTCTGAAAGAAGTCTCTCATGACCCTAATACACTCCCCACCTACACAAATAAATCTTGAAACATGGATACATAAGAGCATGGAGTTATGCAGTGTCACAATATCTCCCCCTTGGGAACATTCTTCCCCGAATTTTAAGGAAACGTACACAAGAAAAGTAATCATGAAGATTTTTCCCCAACATGGATGCAACAAATGCACGTAAACACTTTTTTCCAAAGTCTCAACATGAACATAAAAAATCACTATAAAACTTATCAATATAAATATGAATGCATGCAATGATATAAGGGCCTAAACTTAAGACTTCAAATCACATAGGAGGACTTAAATTAGTACTTCGGCTTTTGTAGAGTAGAAGAGATATGAATATCGCTTTTGCATTTCCGCCTCGGCTTCCTATGTGGCACTTTCAACTTATTGGTTTCTCCAAAAAAAACTTGACAGAAGATACCTCCTTTTTCCTCAACCTCTTCACTTGCCTATCAAAGAATTCTGCCGGAACCTCCTCATAAGTCAAATTGTCTTCAACAATAACCACAACATCTAAAGGCACAATAGCACTAGGATCACCCACACATTTCCTTAGCATCGACATATGAAAGACTGGATGTACCATATGCATGTGATTGGGCAACTTCAACTCATAGGCCACCTTACTTATCTTCCTCAACACTCGATAGGGACCCACAAATGTAGGGCTTAACTTACCTTTTTTACCCAAACGAACCACACCCTTCATGGGTCAAACCTTCAAATAAACCCATTCACCAACTTTGAATTCAATATCCCTTCTCCTCACATTGGCATCGGACTTTTGTCAACTTTGGGCGGTTTTCAATCTTTCTCTAATCATCCTCACTTTCTCCATGGCATCCATAACCAAATCAGTCCCTAACAACGCCATCTCCCCCAACTCAAACCATCCAACTGGGGACCTACAACGCCTTCCATAAAGAGCTTCAAAAGGAGCCATATCAATTCTTGCATGATAACTATTATTATAAGCAAACTCAATCAATGAAAGATGATCATCCCAACTACCCTTAAACTCCAATATACAAGCCCTAAGCATATCCTCAAGAGTTTGGATAGTTCATTCGGCTTGGCCATCCGTTTGAGGGTGAACAACTGTAATAAGCTTAACCTTGATACCAACCTCTTTGGAAGGACCTCCAAAAGTATGAAATGAATTGAGCACCACGATCTGATATGATAGACAAAGGTACCCCATGCAATCTCACCAACTCATGGATGTACAATTCAGCATAGTCTTCGACACCATATATATTCTTAACCAGTAGGAAATGAGTCGCCTTCGTTATCCTATCAAGCACAATCCAAATAGAATGAAAACCCTTTCTAGTCTTAGGTAACCCAACCAAAAAATCCATGTTAATTTCCTCCCACTTCCAAGTAGAAATCTCCATGTCTTGGGTTAGGCCATCCGGCCTTTGATGTTCGGCTTTGACTTCTTGGAAATTATGGAAACCGGACACAAACTTAGCAATGTCTTTCTTCATGCCACCCACTAAAACACTTCCCTTAAATCTCTATACATTTTGGTAGAACCGGGGTGAACATAACAAAAAGAATTATGAGCCTCATCAAGAATCTTCTCCCTCAAGCCATCAACACCACATACAACCTACATTGGTACCTAAGGGCACCATCTCCCCTTGGGAGAAAATCTCCAACTTTCCCTCTCTCACCAAAGCCTTTAAATCTAAAAAGATGGGGTCAAGATCTTGCTTTGTCTTTACTTTCTCAACCAATGAAGATTTAGAACCATCCACCACCACTAACCCACCATTGTCAACCTCTTCCTACCTAACCCCATAATCTAACCAACCGATGGACCTTCTTAACCACCTCCTTGTGACCGTCATCAAGATGAGCTAGGCTAACCATGGACACCCTACTCAAAGCATTGGTCACAATATTAGCCTTACCGGGATGATAATGCACACTCATATCATAATCCTTAAGAGCTCTAACCACCTCCGTTGCCTCAAGTTGAGATCCTTTTGAGTGAACATATATTGGAGACTCTTATGATCGGTAAACACATCAATATGCACCCCATACAAACAATGACACCAAATTTTTAAAGCAAAAACCACAGCGGCGAATTCAAGATCATGGGTAGGATAATTCTTTTCATGCACCTTGAGTTGTCTAGAGGCATAAGCTATCACCTTACCATTTTGCATCAAAACACAACCCAAACCAATTCAGGAGGCATCGCAGTACATAACAAACCCTTCCAACCCTTCTGGTAGAGACAAGATAGTTGTGGAGACAAGATTATCCTTCAAGGTTTAGAAACTCTTTTTCATACTCATCGGTCCACACAAACTTAGCCTTCTTTTGTATTAACTTAGTCATGGGAGAAGCAATAGAAGAGAACCCATTCACAAATCTCCGGTAGTGACCCGCTAAGCCCAAGACACTACTATTGTCCGAAGGAGTCAAAGGTCTAGGATAATTTCTAATCACTTTTGTCTTTTTAGGATCCACCTTAATACCATCACCTGACACCATATGGCCTAGAAAAGCAATCTCCCCCAACCAAAACTCACACTTCTCATACTTAGCATACAACTTTTCCTCCCTCAACCTTTGTAGCACCACCCTTAAATGGCTCACATGTTCCTCCTCACTATGAGAATAAATCAAAATATCATCGATGAAAACCACCACAAACAAATCAAGGTAGGGTTTGAAGACCCTATTCATAAGATCAATGAAGATAGCCGGTGCAATGGTCAACCCAAAAGACATAACCACGAATTCATAGTGCTCATATCTAGTCCGGAAGGCCGTCTTGGGAATGTCACACTCCCTCACCCTCACTTGATGATACCCAGACCGAAGATCAATCTTAGAGAAGTGACTAGCCCCTTGAAGTTAGACAAATAGATCATCAATCCTTGGTAGATGATACTTATTCTTGATGATGACTCTATAAAGTTGTCGGTAATCAATACACGTTCTAAGAGAGCCGTCTTTCTTCTTCACAAATGACACCAGTGCACCCCAAGGTGATTGGCTAGGCCTAATAAAACACTTCTCCAACAAATTCATTAATTTCTCCTTAAACTCCTTTAACTCTGTCGGGGCCATATGATAAGGGGGAATAGAAATAGGTTGAATGTTGAGAAGGAGATCTATACCAAAATCTATTTTCCTTTCAGGAGGAACACTAGGAATGTCATTTAAGAAGACATCTAGGAACTCATTAAACCCCGGGACCGACTCTATGGGAAGGACTTTAGACTCCACATCCATAACCCTCACAAGATGATAGATACACCCCCTAGAGATCAACCTTTGGGCTTTAATGAAACATATAAACCTACCCTTGACCACTACATCATGACTCTCCCACTCAAGGACGGGTTCGTCGGGGAATTGGAATTTGACCCTACTGGTTCTACAATCCATAGAGGCGTAGTATGCATGCAACTAATCCATCCCAAGGATAATGTCAAAATATGACATATCCAACTCAACAAAGTCACACAGTAATATTTTATGCAAAATACAAATGGGACAATTTTTATAGACCCTACTAGTAACAACAGATGCACTAATTAGAATAGACACCTCATATGGCTCATACAACAACTCGAGTTTAACATGAAACTTTTTAGCAACAAAAGGGGTAAAGAAAGAAAGAGTGGCACCCAAGTCAATCAATGCATACACATCAAAATCAAAGACTTTTAAATTCCAGTGATGACATCAGGCACCTCACATACTCCTTGCCTCCCTTGAAGAGCATAGAACCGATTATGCTTTGGGGCACCACCTTGTTGGCCTCCTCTCCCCAAAGGAACCACATTAGCACCCGACCTTGAGGACAAACATCCTTACCCTTGTTGCGTTTACGTGGATAATCCATCACCTTATGTCCTACTTCACCACAACCAAAATAAGTATTGGTATCCCTCAAGCATAGGCCACCATGACCCCTACCAGACTTTGGACACGTAACATTAGGCACCACACCACCATCAACTTAAGCCCTTGGGTAGTCACTGGTGAATCTTCTATTAGGAGTATGAGAAGAGCCTTGGCCTTGATGAAAATGGCCACCCTTGGGAGTTTGGAACTTACCATCAAAACAGGGCCTCTTGGCCTCATGACCCCTTCTCTTCGTCAATTTCTCCCCCTCAAATTGTTCGGCATAAATCATCAAGCGGGACAAATCCATGTCACTAATCAACATAGCAGCCCGGCACTCCTCATTTACCAAATCGGATACACCCATCACAAACTTATTCATTCTAGATCTTGGATAGGCCACCAATTGGGGAGCATATATTGAGAGTTGGTTGAACTTGAGGGCATACTCCCTCACACTCATAGATCCTTGCTTCAAATTCATGAACTCCATCATTTTGGCCTCCCTAAGCTCAAGATAAAAGAATCAGTTGAGGAAAGCCGCCTTAAACTCCTCCTATAGAATCATATTGTTGTTCCCTTTCTCCTCCTTCCATTGAGTAAACCATATTTGGGCCACCCCTTTAAGTTGGTAAGCTGCCAATCTACCTTTTTCTCCGATCTAACACCCATAATAGCCAACACTTTGTATACCTCATCAATAAATTCTTGAGGGTCCTCATCCACTTTAGACCCATTGAACTCCGATGGATTCATCCTATAAAGTCCCTCACCCAAGATGTCGGGTTAGAAGTATGAGGGGCTTGGGCCCCTTGGTTGACTTGATTAGCTATGGCTTGAGCTAGCAAGGTGAGAGCATCTTGGAGCTCCCCATAGACCGATTATTCCTCGAGTGTGCAGGCTCTTCTTCATCTTGTGTTAGGCATGATCTAAAATAGCAACGAACATTCATTAGAGAGGAAACCTTACCTTACTTCTATAGCACGACATACATCATGAAGAAGGGAAATATTTCCTAAAATGTCTCATAGCCTCTTACTCATAGTTGTGATGCACAACACAACCATGAATGAGACTCTAATCGATGCAGTTTGTTGGATGCCGAGGACTATTAACAACCTAGTTCTCTGATACCAAGTTTCTTATGACCCAAGCCTAAGGCCTAGACGTGACACGGTGAATAGGAACACGAAGGAACCCCAAACAATCCTTTTAGTATATCATTATATATCCTTGGTCGCAGAAGCAATAAAACAATAATAGAGAATAATAATAAGGGTAAAAAGGGCTAAGGGAAAAGCTTTCGTATCATAAAACATCAAAGAGTCAAAGAGAATCAAGCTTATAGCATCATTACATAACTTATCCAACAACACCTCTAAACATAGAGCTTAGCGGGGGCCATGACAAGTAATCAGGCTTACCCTCATAGTCAAAACATACAATAAAGGAAAGAGAGTCTTTATACATAACATAAGATCAAAGACATCATCCCAAAATTGAGGACTCACCAACTTGCTTCGTAGAGATAGTACTAGCCACAGGGAGGATGAGGATGATCGTGAGGAGCTCCAGTTCCTACATGGTAATATCATGTAGGCATAGAGTATGCATTAGTGCATTTGAATGTACTAAGTATGTAGAATGCAATGAAACAAGAGATAAGCAACATAGTCAAAATACAATATCATAAGCAATGGATAGCATAATAACAATATGACATGTATGGATGATAATTGAAGTAAAACATGCTTATATAGGACATATTACATGTAAAGGAAGTGACCATCATCATAGGCAAAGCAACTTAGTACTTGGAATCCAAGGTGGACCACCCATTAGAAGTGATTGAGGAATCAACCCCCCAATTGGTTGATGGATATGACCACCCTCCATCGGAAGTGATTGAGGTATCAACCCCTCAATTGATTGATGGCTTACCACCCCCATCTGAGGCGAATGAGTATCAACCCATCAATTGGTTAACGGACATGACCACCCTCTGCCAGAAGTTATTGAGGTATTAACCCCTTAATTGGTTGATGGCATATCAGCCCCATCCGAGATGATTGAGGTATCAACTCTTGAATTGGTTATAGTCAACACACAAAACTATAGATACATATCATTAAATCATCACATAATTACTATTATCATAAATTTACTTAGTTCATAGGTTATGTAATAGACCATCAATAGCTCAATAGTTCAAACCGGACATTTTACCAAACACTTGGTGGGTGTATAATGCTAGTATAAAATCATGCAATTCAAAAGTGAAATCATGCAAGAAAGTTCAATGTAAAAATACCCATTAACTCTTGGTAATACCTCATGTAAGATACATCAAAACTCTCCATCAACAACAACAACATACCCAGCGAAATCCCACACGTGGGGTCTGGGGAGGGAAGATTGTATGCAGACCTTGCCGCTACTTCATAGAAGTAGAGAGGCTGTTTCTGAGAACCCTCATCACAAAACCCATAAGAAGAAAGAAACTAGATATGCCAAAGAAAGGGAAAGAAATGGGTGGGAAGGAAAGGGCAGGGAATAACAATGAATAGCACGTAGTAGTATGTAATCAAAACTCTTCATCAAATATCAAAATAGATCATAGATTCATAACTCAAAACATGCTTAGACAACTACACTTTTATGAAACCCCAACATAGTTCATAGTTTAGATTTATAAAAAGTAAGACCAACAAGTAAATCTACTTAGAATCATGCAATTTATGTAGAAAAAAAACATTGAGCTTCATGGATGGAAGGTACCCATGAATGAAACCCACATACTTTAGACCTTAAGTCTCTTGAAATTGAGTTGGGAAAGAATGGAAGCTTAGAATGGAGTCTTGAAATTCAAACTTGTTCTTGAATTTGTATTGAGGTCTTGGTAGAGGCTTTTGAGAGGATTTGAGAGTGTATTCAAGTTGAGAGTAATGAGTTTGATCCTTTGGAATAGGGTTTAAGCCTTTTGAGGAGGTTAAAATAGCATTATAAGTATAAAAAGGTCATTAGAGTGAATTAAATTCATGAAAATGCTATTAGTGAACGGATGAAAAAATTGGCAAAGTGATACCCCAGTGAGCCCCACAGGTCGTGTGGAGTGCCCGTGAGATGAGACTTGGTCAAAAATTGGAAGTTGGGAACACTTAGAAAAATTACCGTCATCGTCACTTTGACAGGCCACTTTCACGAGCCGTGTGGTGCTATATGGTCCGCGTAGTGGTCTGTTGAACCACACTTAGAGAAAAACTGTTGCCATGCCATCCCACGCCCCAAGCCCATGAGCCATTTGACCTTCCATGACCCGTCAAGGTGCCCGTGGTACCACACTTGGGTCAAAACTCCTCCCATAACCACTCTTCCTCACTTGTACACACTCCATGACTAGCCACACGGTCAGTGGCAAGCCACACAACTCATGCCACTGGACGTGTCACATGCCTTAGACCAAAAATGGTCTTTTCCAGCTCAAGATAGCCCAGATGGCGCATCCAAAGCTCCACTGCCCGTCAAGCTGCCCATGTGGTTTCACTGCATGGGAGGGTCTCACGAAGACGCTCTTAACTCCTTCACCCGAACTCGAAATGAGATAAAACCATATGTGTTGGAAAGTTAACTCAAAGAAATTTCATTTGACATGTTGTGGGCCATCCAGGTCCAAGTATGCTAAAAGTTATGCTCGTTTAAAGTTGACCTTGCATGAACCAACACCCATAACTCAACTCGTTGAGAAGTCTTGAACTCATCTAAGTACTAGAAGTCTCTCCCCACGACCCTAATACACTCCCCACCTACACAAATAAAGCTTGAAACATGGATACGTAAGAGCTTGGAGTTACGGAGTATCACAATCATAAATGTTGTTATGAGGATATGTGATGGAATTCCTCATTACTCTATTGTATGAAACTTATGGAATAATGTCCAGACAAGGTACCGAAAGTCTCATGCAAAATCGAATGAGGTGTTTTCTACAAAGGCAAAGGCGTATACACAAATTGATTTTGATAGGCTAATGGAAATGATGGAAAAGGTTGATGTAAGAGTTAAAGAGTACTTGCAGCTAGCTGAGTATGATAAGTGGGCTAGGATTTATGCACCAGCTCATTGGGGGTGGTATATGACTTCAAACCTTGCAGAAAGTATTAATTCATTTTGGTGCTAGCTAGTGAGTTGCCCATTTTTAACTTTCTGGATGAAATATGTTTGATGTTTGCAGATGGAACTGCATGCGATAACCAAAAGGAGACAACATATACATTAACCCCACTGTTAGGTAAATTACAGGGTATATTGATGAATAATGAAATTAAGAGTACAAAGATGACAGTATTTGCCATTTTCGTATAAATATAATATGCCATAATTATTCTTTATTCTATTTTATTTTTTATTTTGTATTTGGATAGATTGTATCGTGCACAATGTTAGTAATGAAGGGAGAAAGTATACATTATGTCTTAAAAACAAGATATGTAGTTATGGTCGATTTCAAGTTGATAAAATACCATGTGCACATGCTTGGGCTGTGTTGAAGTTGAAACATCTAAAACCAAATAAATATTGCTCCGATCTATATAAATTAAAAACTGTGTTAAAAACTTATAAAATCCTCTATCCTTTGCTGGGTAGAAAGGAGTGGGTCATACCGGACCACATATTGGTTGATGTGGTTCTATCGCCTATATTCAGAAGACCTCCAGAAAGGCCAAAGAACAAAACTAGAGATAAGTCATTCTCTAAATTGCTATCAACCAAGGATAAAAATACATGCAGTACATGTGGAATTGCAAATTACAACAGGCGTTCCTATAGGAATAGGCCCCGTAGTGCTTAGCGTGGAATAATAGTGATAATTTATAGAGGTAGTTTATTGCTTTCGTGTTTTCATATTCTGTCACTTTGAATGCTTGGTATTTGAGTATGTATTTTCAGTTGATTCAAATAAACACACTTATATGTCAAGTTGCTTCTTAGATCATTTTAAACTAACTAATTTTGGTGGTCGATGCATATGTATAAATTTTTTCATATAATTTTCTATATATAAAAAAATAGTTTCACTAGCTTCTACAAAAAAATAGGTTTCGATTATCCAAAAAAACTCGAACTGCCCACTGCATGGTGTCGTTATCGAGTATAAACCTGCTGTAAAGTGAAAGCATATGTCTGTACATAAAATCGTATGTGTAATTTGTTATGTAGCTTGTATAAGTATCTGCGTGTATTGAAGGTAAAAAAAATCCATACTTAGTATGTATTCATCTATTTCATATAAGTATAAGGTTTTTTATTTGTCTATATGATTTTTATAGTATAAATGTCAGTTCTATTTATTTCTTATTGTATAAATATATATGTGGCAGTCTTATAGTTTTAAGATAAATGTATAAAATTCTTAGATCAGTAAACAAACTTCTTTTGGAGTTCGATGAATTTGTATAATCTTTTTTATTTATAAAATTACGTATGTTTAAAAATAGTTTCAGTTGGTACTAGAAAAAAGTTGGGATTGTACACACGAATACTTGAACTGGCCAATGCATGTTACCGTTATTGTGTATAAAAAATGCTTCATTGTGCATGTAGATGTAAGTATTTATTCAAATTCATATGTAAAATCTTCTTACGTAACTTGTATATGACTAACTTAAAAGAAAAATATGTATAATTCTTATGTATTCGTCTATTTCGTATAAATATAAGTTTTCTTAATTGTCTATATAATATATTTTTTTACAGTATAAGTGTCTGTTCCTTTTTTTTTTAATTCGTATAAAGTATAAATTTGGCTTTATTATAGGTTTAAGCTAAATGTGTTGATGTATATGATTTTTCTTCTTAATGTACTATAACAATTGTATAAACATGTTAATGTGTCTTGTTTTTATATTGATATATCAACTATCATCACTCATGGATAAAAACATGCATTCATTTTGTGTGTGTGTGAAAAAAAAGTTAGAATTATGACTTGTATACTATGGTTGAATATGTGTTCAACTATTTGCAGAGATAATATTCAAATATAAAAATTTATGTTGGAATTAGACAAAGTTCAAAGCGTGACAAGCCTAAATATTTTCCTTCTTTCCTCAACAAAAGCTACACCTTACCCAGAATTAGAATTGTGACTTGTATACTATGGTTGAATATGTATCCAACTATTTGCAGAGATAACATTCAAAAATAAAAATTTATGTTGGAATTAAACAAAGTTCAAAGTGTGACAAGCCTAAATGTTTTCCTTCTTTCCTTAACAAAAGCTACAACATCCCCAAAATGAGAAAATGAATACTTAGCAAGTATTAGAGTCCAAAAGTCATCCAGCATAAGAGAAACCAAAAAAAAAAAAAAAAACATTGAAATTGTTTTGTTGATTCTACATAGAAGATGTAAATGTATTCAGCAATTCTTCGTTCCTAAAAAAGGAGTTCGGCAGAAAGGGGTGATCTGCTAAATTTCAGTTCTTTCACCGTCACTGCCAACAACCATCTTACTTGACTTCTATGGTGCCTCATTGTTACTGATGGTATCTTCTTGTATCTTCCGCATTCTATAATCCCACAAAAGAACTGCATAATGATTACACATTAATTCTGAATTCATGATGGTTACTACTGGAATACCATTTTCATCGCTCAAATACTCCATGAATGCAGCCAAGTATACTCCATGGTCCTTGAAAAAGAAAAACCCAAAACGAAACATGCAGCCATATATATAATCTTGAAAATGTATAAAATGATAACTAAATACTATTTATTTATCTTCAGCCTGTTGGGATAGGTTGTTCACATGAACTACGTCAAATGGATCATACTCGGAGTGCAATTTATATCTTGGGTGCTCTTGTACGTCCAATCCCTTCTTTTCATAAAAATTCGATGTCGCCAAGTATGTTGGTATAAGTTGTGAGTACTTGTTGACCTCATTAGCTACAAACCCATCATGGACAGCGGATCTAGTGGAGTCATATATGTATATGCTGCTGTCATGAAGTATATGACTATGAGAAATCAATGAAATTTTTCCTTCAGATTCACCAATATGAAGATGTTGTCAACTCTCACATGGTCTTAAATGTTGGTTATGGTCTCCTCCCACAAAGTTATGTGTATATTGATTATGTTACTTCAAAACTTGTTTTCACATGATGTGTCGATCGTTTATTTCATATTGAGCTATACTTCTTGAATATTACTATGCATGTTTTGAATGATGACATTATAATTTCATGCAGGATGACATTACAATTTTATATTTGCATTGCATCTCACATACTTAGTACATATCAATGTACTAATGTATATTTTACCTACATGATATCACCATGTAGAGACCAACATACCTCCTCCTCTGGAACGTGGCTAGACATCGACATTCGAGACTAGTTTGATCCATGAGTCTTCCAGTTCGGAACTACACCTCCTCCATCATGTTTATTGTATTTCGAGACTTTTATTCTTGAGTTGTATTTTAAGACTTTTACTTTTTATGTTGTATTTAATTTTGATGTATTATACTTGAGGGTGTAATTTGAATATGTCTTAGCCCCCGCCAAGTCTTTTATGTAAATGGTATGTTTCAATGTTATATCTGAAGTAAGTTATTTTTTTTCCAAAGATTTTAAATATTGAATGTCCCTTTGTCGCATTCCCGAATTTAATTTTCGCTGTGTTTTGATCAAGTGCCTATGAATGCTAAGAGGCTTCGGTGAGGTATATTCGGGTTCCTCATTCATTGTGTCATAACTAAGTCCTAGATTTGGATCGTAACAAACTATTTATTCCATAACCATCAACAACCATATATGTCATTTTTTCCAATTTCACTCTCTTTCTCAAACGTAAATTCAAATTTATTGATTTATTTTCTTGTGTGTTGTGAGTTCTTAAAGATTTGAATTCTTTAACAACTTTTAAAAAATAATTTTAAATTTATATTAGTCTTGGTAGAAATAATGAAGTTTCACTGGAATTGTTTTTACACCCAATTTGATTTTATTTGTTTGATAAAATTCTCATATTTGTTAGTCACTTTTTTTAATTATTTTTTCAATTTTGGCTGATCATATGTTTACTTGGTACTTTGCCGGTGAAGATACCGAGGACGATTGCATTGGTGGTGACGGAATGGTGCTAGAAATATACAGTGAAGGGGAGAATATAAAAAAAGAGATGTGGTAGGGACGGTGGCGAAGGATTTGGCCAATGAGGATTTGAGGTAGTATGGGATTGGGGAATCGAACTGGCAATTCAAGATTTTCGAAAAACAAGAGTTGGGGGAAGAAGATGTTGCCGTGATTTTTTTCTTCAGATTTTGGCTTCTCTAGTGTTGATATGGCATTTTTGTATTAGATAGTGAAGAAAATTTCTCGACTTCACGCACTTTTTTGAAGTGTATTTACATTTATAATACCATGTCATCAAAAAGTATTTAATAAGCATATATTTTTAAATGGTAAAAGTGTTCAATAGATGGTAGTCTGAGTTAACATGTCTAAGTGAAATATGCAAATAATTGTAAGGGACTGCATATGACTTAAGCCTATATTTAAAATAGTTAGAGCCATCAAAATGGGCTTAGCCCATGAGGTCGGCCCAGCCCTACTTGTCATTAAGGTAGGGTTGGGATATAATTTTTTAAGCTTATTTAGAATCAGGGCTTATAAGCTCGACCCAACTAAGTCCTTGGCCCTTGACGCTTGACTGAGGCTGGGTTGGGGTCGGCCTATGGGCCAAAATGATTATTTAATTTGAAAGTTATAAGGAGTAATTTGTTTTTTTTGTTTATAAGTTTATTTTTTTTAAATTTTCTTTACTTATTTATTTGTAAAAAAAGATTATTATTTTTCTTTAGTCATAGGATGACTCATATATGTTCATTATTTGTTATATTTAATTTGAAAATCTTCTCATTTCTTGATGTTATATATTCCAGATATGAGATTGTAATTAAAAGTCCACTAATCATATGTATATTGCATGTTATGATTGTAATTATTATATTTTTTCATATAATTTTGTTAGGCATGTCGAAAAATTTAATATGTTGAAGGTATTTCAAGTTTAAATATAAATTAAAAAGAAGAAAAAATATTTTTTTCAAAAAGAGAAGGGCTGGCCCGCCCCAACCCCCGACCCTACTAGGGTTGGGTTGGACCGGCCATTTCAAGACCCTTTCAAATGAAGGGCCAGTCCATCCCAACTCTCCAAATTCTTTGGCCCACGAGGCTAGGACTGACCCGTTTTGTCAGTTATAAAAATAGTAATAATTGTGAAAATGCTTATGATTTAAACTCACAAAGCCTTACAAATATCTTTCTCAAGGAAAATTCATGTCCGAACATAATTAATTGCAAAATAGTCTCTTTCAAAACATTTTGCTTATGTTTTCAATTTCAACTATACAAATATTTTTCACACGCCTAATAAATGCCTCTCTTTCTTCGCCATTTTTCCTCTTCTATCTTCCAACCCAGAAATCACAATAGCATCAAATTGTCTTATTCCTGTCTGTGACTGTCTTGACTAAAAGGTATGGAAGAGAAATTTAGCTACCAAATTCAAAGTTTTCTACAAATTCCTCCATGACCAAGTCTAATATAAGAAATATAATACTCTATTTCATTTTATGTCACATTTTAATCTTTTCGGGCCATATAAAAAATAATATCACTTTACTATATACAGAAATAATTTAATTTTAAATATTTTCTTTTTAGTTACATGATTTTACAACTACACAAATTTTAAAAAATTTAGATCATAAATTTCAAAAATTTCCCTTTTTTTTCTTAAATATTTTGTCAAGTTAAGCAGTAAAAAATAAAATAGGCAGAAAAGAACATTATTTGATAGTACAACTACATGTAAACCACAATCAGTTTACAATTCTTCAATTATCATCTAAATGTGTCCAACTCAATTATTCTTGTCTTTCTCCTCTTTCTCTTCATCATCAACCCTAGTAGAGCTGATAATATTACACCATCGATATATTGCCCTTCATCTGTCTGCGATAATGGACTTAGTATTTCATATCCTTTTTGGAGACTTGACCGCTACGAATCCGCCTCTCCACAATACTGTGGTTATCCAGGATTTGGGATCAATTGCTCTCAAACTGATTCAATTTTATACATTTCCGACGGTTTTGTATTCAATGTTACGAAAATCAATTACAGTAGCCACTCTCTTACGCTGGTGGATATTGATGCTATTGATAACAGAGGATGCCCCAGAGTACATCTTAATCTTACTCTAAATGACGACTCACCATTGAAATATTCGACGCTTGATATGAACCTTAATTTGTATTACAACTGCAATACCGTTTCCCTTCCAGAATATGCTCGCCCGCTAGATTGCTTAAGATTAGGGGGGAAAAGTAACTATTTCTATGTCGAGGATCATGAGCCAAAAAATTTCAAATGGTATGGAATTTGCGAGAAGAAAGTGGTGGTGCCGGTGACGGAGGGTGGGTGGACTAAAGGACTTTATGCGGCGATGGGTGAGGGATTCATACTGGACTGGCAGATCGCAAAGGAGTGCGAAAAGTGTGAGGCCTCACAGGGGCTTTGCGGTTACGACAATTCGACCCGCCAATACTTGTGCTTCTGCAAAGATGGCGCCATAAAGTTTGATAAATGCAAAGGTATGCCACTATAACGGCTTATTGCATTCTTTCATCCTATTAATAATAGTTTTAATTTATCAGAATATTTACCAGATATCTAATTTGATAGATTAGTTTTTTTTGTTTGGAATCTAATACGTTGATATGATAATATAAATGATTTAAGTTGCTAGCCTATAAAAGTTAGAACCTTATTTATGGTAAGAACTTTAGTCTAGCTATTGTCCTCCGATTACACTTCTAGTTATGTCAAACGAGCGGGTTGGATTCAAGTTGAAAATATTAAAATAGAAATTGGGTTGGGTCATGATCCATTCAAATTTACTTTGGGCTCAAACAAGTTGGGTTCAAATAGGCTAAAATTCAGGTTGGGTCATGATCTGCCCAATTTGACCTGATTAATTTCAATAATTTTGATATATTATTATCATTTACTTTTTATAATCACAATTTGAATTTCAATTTTAAAACATAAAAATCAAAAAGTTACAAATAGATAGATAAATTATAACATACATTACATCAATGCAAGTAAAGAGTCTTAGAACGGGTTGAAATTAGAGATTAAATTGGGTTCAATTGAAGATCCTTTCACAATGAGTTAAGGCTTGAATGTGTTGAGATTGAACCCAATTCAAATTATCTTGAGTCCAACTCATAAAATTTTGGACAGGTTACCTATACTTGACCTTATTTTGACACTCTTAGTTAGTGTATTCATCTTAAAAAAAAATAAAATAAATTTGTGGTAAAAATGAATTGTTAGATATTTTTGTATTCATTAAGGGTATAAGGAAGCTTTTAAAGTTAAATTACTTTTAATTATAGAAAGATAAAGTTATTTTTGGAACAAACTAAAAAAAAATGTCACGTAAAATAATATCATATGAAACAAAAAATAAAAAAAAATATTTTAACATCGAAAAGGGTAAAAAAAAATATTCTTAAACTATATGAAAAGAACAAAAATGTCATTCATTTATAGTTTGGTCCAAAATTACCTTTACTGTCAATACTTTGGGTGAAAAATATTTTATTGTTATTTAATGGGTCAAAAAAGTCCTTTTTCAAATAAATTTATTATTTATTTTCTTTTTGAACACATTATTTATCTAATAATATTTTTCGAATTAGCAAATATTTATCCTACTTCAATTCAAGAAAAAAATCAAAAATTGAA
>JAABOM020000012.1:15744742-15761673 GCA_011800125.2 Solanum clarkiae | reverse complement strand
ATAATATTAAAAACTAGAATTAATCAATTCTAGTTAATAAATAATATTATAAATAAACTTAACTAGAATTGAAAGATTGTCTTTTTTTAATTTATATTATTATTATTATTTTGAGATGAGTTCAGATGAGATACCCCAATTTGGTTGAGTTTTGAGCTGATTGATAAGTTGATTAAGGAGTCGAGCATATTTTAGTCTTGGGAGGAGTATCGAGCACCGAGTGGGGAGTGAGTATACTTTTACTTTAACCTACAGAACTACATTGCCAGTGTAGGATAGTCATTACAGCTAGCCTGGCGACTATTGTCCCGCAAGAAGACACTTATTTTGGATCCAAGAGAGAGTTAATCGCCCTTTTTTGTGGCATGTTAAGGGAGGGTGTGGCAACGATGCTGATTCGTTATGCATCATCTAATTAAATGTGGTAGGATGAAGATGTCGATTAAGAGAAACTCTCAAGCAACATTGATATAAACATGAGATTTCGAACTGGGTCTATTTTACTGAGCCTATTTTAAAAGCATGATTTCACTATAAAACTTGCATAAACTGTTTGAGCATGAGTTGTTGAGTCGAGGTGAGTGAGTTGAGCTTTACTTCTCTTGAGCCATTTTACATACTAGTATATTCCATGTACGGACGTCCATTTGGACCTGCACCGTTTCATAATGCAGATCAAGGTGAAAGAGGACTTCAGCCCGCGCATCGTTGAGGTCTACTTCAGTACAGTTCTAGAGCTGGTGAACCTTCCTTACATTCTGAAGGAGCCCTGTTATCTTCCTATAACTGTTGAGTACTTTATTTACTTTTAATTGAGGTGCCCATGGCCTGTCATGGCACCATTCTAGACAATTGAGTAGAGGTTTCATAGACATTGGAGTAGAGTATTTAATGAGTATTTGTATCTAAACTTATCTTCATTATAAGCTATGATACAATAGAGCTATGCATTTATTTATCTACGTGCACATGATCGCTTTACGGTTCTGAGTTCTTTCTTCAGCTGTTGAGTTGATGTGATGATGAGGCCAAGTGGTTCTCTTGGGGAATCAACAATGGTTCTTCAAGTGCTGGCCATGCCAAGTTTATCCACCCGGAGCGTGACAAACTTGGTATCAGAGCACAGAGTTCAAGAGTCCAAAGGAGTCTATGAAGCAGTGTCTAGTAGTGTCTTGTTTAAGGGTGTGTTGTGCACCACACTTCATAAGCAGGAAGCTACAGTACCTTAGGAACTGTTACCTTTTCTTGTGATTTGAGTTCATGTGATAGAGTTGAAAACTTTATAAAACTCCTTTTCTAATTCGTGCATTACGCGATTGCAAATCATGCCTCCTAGACGCACTGTAACCCAGAGGAATGCTTCAGCTAGCACTGCTATGAACCATACTTCAGAGGTGCCTCTTCAAATGGAAATGAGGGGCCGAGGTCGACCACCCAGGACTATTAGTGTTCTTGTGAAGCTTACTGCTCCACCTGTTCCTACTTCAGAAGATGACCTTCATGGAGCCATTGCTATGCTTACCCAGTTGGTAGCTGCCCAGAGTGGAAATCAAGGTTCACAAACCCCTAGTTCTAGCTCTCATGAGCCAACAACTGCCTCCATATTGAGAGACTTTCTGAGGATGAACCCACCTGTCTACACTGGGACTAAGGTTGAAGAGGACCCTTAGAACTTTATTGATGAGATGTGGAAGGATCTAAAGACTATGCATGCGATTGAGACCACGGGAGTTGAGTTTACTGCCGATAAGCTCAAGGATGTGGCCAATGTTTGGTACAACCAGTGGGAAGAGAGTCAAGGTGAAAATACCAAACCCGCTATTTGGGGTGAGTTTGAGAGTGCCTTCCTCGATCACTTCTTTCCTCAAGAGTTGAGAGAGGCTAAGGTTGAGGAGTTCGTGAACTTGAAGCAAGAGGGGATGATTGTCAAAGAGTATATCTTGAAAGTCATCCAGCTGTCTAGGTATGCACCGGAGATGGTTCCTGATATGAGGGAAAAGATGAGGAACTTTGTATTTGGGTTGGGAAAACATGTGAAGAGGGAGTGTAAGCTGACATTGTTGACCCCGGACATGGATATCTCTAGAATGATAGTCTATGCCCAATAGATGGAGGAGGATAAGAAGAAAGATAGAGAGAAGCATTTGAGTAAGAAGGCCAGATCAGCAGGGCCTGAACCCAGTCAAAGTAAGCTGAGTAAGGGAGATAAATCCTACTTCCAGAAGAGGTCCTCTAGCTATGCATCATCTTCAGCCAGTGCACCAACCTTGACCCATAATATGATCAGAGGTCCCAAGGTCAGTCAAACTTAGACCACAAGGTGCACAGTCTCAAGCAAGTGCGACTCTTGGCTCTAAAGGGAAACCACCTTGTGGGAAATGTGGCAGGATACATTTGGGAGAATGTAGAGATTGGGGGAATGCTTGCTAAAAGTATGGCCAACTGGGTTACTTTCAGAAGCAGTTTCCAGTGTGGGGAAACACCAGCGAGGGGTAATCAGAGAGGTGTTGCACCAAGGGCAGGCGGTGGGACAAACCATTTGTATGTGATGGAAAACTGACAGGATTAGGAGGTTGCATTAGATATTGTGATGGGTATGCTTCGAGTCCTTATCTTTCCTTGCTATGCTTGATCTGGGTGCAACTTGTTCTTTTGTAACGCCATTTGTGGCAAGTAGATTTGAAATCCTTCCTGAGTATTTGCTTGAGCCATTTTCTATTTCTACTCCTTTTGGTGGGTTCATTCGAGCTGAGAGGATCTATAGAAATTATGTGGTGTCCATCTATCATAGGAATACTCTTGCTAATTTGATTGAGTTAGAGATTGTTGATTTCGATGTGATCCTTGGTATAGATTAGCTTCTCGCCTGCTATGCCTCTGTTGATTGTCGAACTTGGACTGTCAAATTTTTGTTTCTGAATGAGCCTGTTATTGAATAGAAAGGAGATTCTATTGCACCGAAGGATAAGTTTATTTCTTACCTCAAAGCTCGAAAATTGATCTCTAGAGGGTGATCTATCACCTCGTGCGAGTCAAATTTGACGAAGCTAGGCCCCCTTCTCTTGAGTCTGTCCCTATTGTGAGAGAGTTTCCTGATGTGTTTCCTGAGGATCTACCTAGAGTCCCTCCTGATAGGGAGATCGACTTTGGAATTGATGTGTTGCCTAACACCCAACCTATTTCTATTCCACCATATAGAATGGCCCCTGCGGAGTTGAAAGAGTTGAAGGAGCAATTGAGGAATTTGTTAGAGAAAGGAGTTATATGGTTGACTGTCTCGCATGGGGTGCTCCTGTCTTGTTCGTAGAAAAGAAGGATGGTTCTTTGAGGATGTGTATTGACCACCGCCGATTGAACAAGGTAAACATCAAGAATAAGTATCCTCTTCCGAGGATCGATAATTTTTTTGACCAACTTCAGGGTGCTACTGTTTTTTCTAAGATAGACCTCAGATCAGGTTATCATCAGTTGAAAATGAGAGTGTGATATCCCGAAGATGACTTTTCGACCCTGATATAGACACTTTGAGTTCTCGGTAATGTCTTTTGGGTTGACAAATGCACCTGCAGCCTTCATGGATCTGATGAACAGAGTATTCAGATAGTATTTTGATATATTGGTGATCGTGTTTATAAATGATATTTTGGTGTATTTCAGAAATGAGGAGGAGCATGCCAATCACCTCAGCATCTCTTTGTAGACGCTCCGAGACAATGATTTGTATGCAAAGCTTTCTAAGTGTGAATTTTGGCTTAAGTCTGTGGCTTTCTTAGGTCATGTGATCTCTGGAGATGGAATTCGAGTGGATACTCAAAAGATTGAGGTAGTTAAGAATTGGCCAAGACCAACCTCACTGACTGAGATAAGGAGTTTTCTAGGATTAGCTAGCTATTATTGGAGGTTTGTTGAAGGATTTTCTTCCATATCTGCACTATTTACCAAATTGACTCAGAATAAGGCCAAGTTCCAATGGTCCGACTAGTGTGAGAGAAGTTTCCAAGAGCTAAAGATGATGTTAACCATTGCACCCATGTTGAGCTTGCCTGATGGAGTAGATGGGTTTGTGATCTACTGTGATGCTTCAAGAGTGGGACTGGGATGTGTGTTAATTCAGAAAGGGAAGGTTGTTGCCTATGCTTCTAGACAACTTAAGGTGCATAAGAAGAATTATCCCAAAGACAAAACTTGATGAAATGATTAGGACTTCCACACTTGTGACATAGTTGTTCCCTCAGATCTTTCTCAATTGTCTGTTATGGAGGCCTTTTTGTCCACCAGTCCCTCTTCGCAGTACTTATTGAAACTTCTTAATGATCAATGCAATATTTTCCTCCTCAAAGTCCTCTTTCTCATTAGCCTTCAGAACCAAATTCTTATTCTTTCTCTTATTGTTCAGTTCTTTCTCCTGATTCTTCTTCAGCTCATAGGTTACCAGAGTACCCATCAGTTGATCTATAGTTATGGTGTCCAGATCCTTAGCCTCAATGATTGCTTCTGCCTTGCTTCCCCAAAATTTAGGTAACACACTCAGCATTTTCCAAATGGCTTTACCCATAGGGATAACTTACCCCAAAGAGTAGATCTCATTCACTATAGCAGAGAACCTGGTCTTCATTGCATGAACGGTTTACCCTTCATACATTCTAAACAGCTCATACTATCCATTAAGATTATCAATCTTTCCCTTTTTCACCTATGTAGTTCCCTCGTGATCCATCTGCAGTGTGTCCCATATTTGTTTAGAATCTTGATACGAAGAAATCCCATTGTATTCATCAGGACAAATGCCGTACAGAAGAATTTTTTTGCCTTTACATTGTTCTAAATGGCAATCTTCTCAACGTCATTCCACTCAAGTCATTCCTTAGGTACTCTTGGGGCTCCAGAGGTTGCTCCATCTTTCATTAGGATTGTTGGTCCATTGAGCACAACATTCCAGAGATTAGGATGTTCCCTTTCAATGTGATTCATCATCTGAGTCTTCCCCATCCGTAGTAGTGTTCGTTGAACAATGGAGATCTGGATTGAGAACCTCCTTCTTGTGGTATGGATGGGGCTGCCATTATCTTTTCGAGGTTATTAACCTTGATTCGAAAAGACCTGCTCTGATACAAATTAAAAAGATGGCTACCCCTATTCCGCTAGTGTTTAAGTTCAGTAAGCAGTACAACAAGCACGTTTAAAGCAGTAAAGAGAAAAAGCAACTTATAGTGAAAACTCCTTGCTCAAGGTAGAAACAACTACTACCTATGCTAGTAGGATTTCAATGACTTCACTAACTTCAAAAAATCGAGCAATGTCAACTTACAACTCACTCTTCACACCACAATTGTTGAGAGTCAAACTCACTGTTAATTACAACTCACTCAAAGTAAATAACTTCTTACAATATTTGTTCCTAAACAAAAATTCTAAGAAGATTGTCAATCAAACTTGAACAATCAAGAAAACCTAACTCTAGATCTTGCTTAAATGCTCTCCTCAAGTGCTCGTGCTCTTACTTGAATGCTCTCACCAATTTTAGATTACAAAAGTTGTGTCATCTAGGGTTGAAGATTGTATTTATATTAAACCCTATGGACATTCCATGTAGAACTCCTTTCTTGAGTGGGGCACACTATTCTTTTCCATAAAGGAGTCCTTTTTCTATGTTGCTGCCTTTTTCGAGTCCCTTCTTGATTTGGTTTCCTTAAATAACTTTCCATCTCCAACTGGGACACTGCTTTTGTCTCTTGATGCGGCTTAGCAGGACATGGTTCCATTTGTCATCATCAAAACTGCATAGGCACACCTGCAATAATCCTAACATGCATCCTTTATGTTCTCCAATGAAATTTCCTCTCGAGCCAATTGCAAAAAGAAGACACGATCCAATACAACACCAATTTTTATTTTATACATTAACGCCAATGCAATCATCCTAACAGAAAAGGAGAAATACTCAAGATGTGATAGGTCCACCTTAGATGCTGCAAGCACATATAATAGATGAGAATTATTAACATTCTAATAACAACAACAGCATACCCAATATATCGAGCAATAAAAGTCTACTTGAATTTGGGAGAAACCTTTTACGGTCAGTTGGGCAAGAAACAAAAGAGCCTTCTGAGGATTGAACATTTCTCAACATACTAAGATAAGTCATTCCCTTAACACACCAGGACGAATAGCTTCTTCATTTTTGAATTCTATAAATAGATCACTTCACAGCAATTTAGGATCTGCATCAGCAATGTATCCAAAGGATTCATCCAACAACTGGGACCTATCAATGACCATCTCATATGACTCCTCATTTTTGCATCTAACTTCTTCAAACATCATCATTCCAAAATGCCTTTTTACTTCGAAATCAGTTACCTCCTTGTGATTAATTCTCCACAGATAATCATCAAAACTTTTTGTAAAATGTCATGATCAAAAAGCAAAGTGAAACCTTTCTTTGACTTATCTTTTTCCAAAAGACCTCCGAGTTGTTAAACAACTTAGAAATGTTATTTAACTCTTTCAGTATCTTGTGATACTGAAAACACCATAATATGACAGGCTTGCCTTCGTTGCTCAATCCCAATTAGTCTTCCAATTTCTTCAAACCTAACTCTAGTCTATCTAGCAAATCATCTAAAATGAGATGCAATTCTGATAAAGTTTGATGCAATCTTTCAACGTACTCTCTGTCACACAATGCTTCATCAATTCGAGAGTACATAATAGATATTTGCAACAACTCCTTCACCAAGCACATATACTCAATAAAATCATGCACAATGCTTAGTGATAGCCCCATAGAGTCAGCTAATTCCATGTTGATTAATTCAAACTCATGGGATAATTCGGCCACTACCACCTCACGTACAAACAGAATAGCATCATTCAATGCTAACAATTTTATATTGACATTCTCATACCTTGCAATGCCAATGACCTCTACTATGTCCCTTGGAAAACTCTGACAAAAACAATACAAGGGATCCTCAAGCCCAGCAGTCCCTCTCAATAGCTTACGAAAAATTAAACCCATTCGAGCACATTCACAGTATATGTGCTCTGGCAAATCATTCTTCAATTAATTGATGAATCTATGAATAGATTCATCAGCAACATATTTTTTAGAGTTATCTGGAAACATATAGAGCATTACCAGAGTAGCAAGAGCCAACAAGGAAACAAATATCTGGAGGTATTCTGAGGTTTCTTCAACACTATCCATTGGAATCATCTCGAGAAATTCTTTCAACATCCTGATGATGTGATTCCCAGGCATAAGAGTTCAAGGATCCGTGCTTTGTAAAATATCAAAGACTAGTGAAAATAAGTCATTGATTAGATGCCAAACCTGAGGATGATTTGTACTCAACATTCGATCAATTACAAGTTGTATAGTTGTATCGTGTAGGATGCCAGATTCTTCCAATGTTCGCCCTGACTCGAGATTTTTTTCCCTGGCAGATAAGCCGCTGCTCTACTGCGGACCTTCCAGTGATCGATGTGACCCAATCGTGAATAAATTCCACAGTGTTTGTTAAAGGAACTCGCAAAACCAGTTATTTGCCTCTGGGAAACCAAACAAAGAACTGAATCACCGTGCCATTAGAAATGGTGCCATTAGAGTCACATAAAATCCATAAACCACTCTGACAAAAACTATACAACTTATCATCAATCCCAACAGTCATTTTCAGGAGTCTAAAAAACTCTGATGCTAAAAGAGTAAAAAAATTCCACCCAACCAACGCACAAAATGAATTAATAAATTTAAGAATCAACTCATCTGCCATATATTTCTTCACATTATCCGAAGATGCATAAAGCATTACCAGAGCGGTAGGAGCCTCCGAGGAAATGAATAATTGGACGTGCTCGTACGCTTCTTCAACACTCCCATTCGGTGTCATGTTTGTGTACTTCAGCAGCACAGACTTTGCACAATCCAATTCCAAATGGCAAAAAATGAATTTACCCTCCAGAACTATGTGAACTAATGAAACTAATTCGTTTATTAGTTGAGAAGCGAATTATTCCAGCGACTGCTCCGACCGAGGGGTAGCTGTCTTCCCTGTTAAACGAGCCGCTGGTGATCCTCTGGTACACCAGTGATCGATCGAATTTTATACTGAATCGCTTCCACAGAGTCGGTGGAATGAGCTTGGATTACTAGAGTTTCTCCTCCGGTTAACGATCAAACGAAGAACTGAAGTAGAGTTCCATCGTTTCTCTTTCATTTTTCGGTACCAGAGGAAGGAGGACAATTATCGAGCTTGCGCCGCTGGTTGATATCTTTTGTTTTTTTCTAATAAAAAAATTTTTGTTCTGCGTCTCCGAGGAGGAAGTGAGGAGATTACAGCCGGTGATGCAGCGGCGATGGTTGTCGTCGTCCATCATATAGATGGAGTGAGGTGTAAAAGGTGAAGAAGAAAAAAAAATTGTTGTTGTAATGAAGAGATAAATAAAAAGACAAAAAATTGAAAAATAAATTGTCAAAGAGGTCATTAATATATGAGATCTAGTCTTTACTTTTTCTTTCTTTTTTTTTTTCATAAATGAATTGTATCATGAAAAAAGATTAGATTTTGTGCAATAAGATATTTCTTTTCTTTAGATTTTTTCCAAAATAGTCATTAACTAGACTTTTCCCAAAATGATTTTGTCTTTTCCTTTTTCTAAGTCCTTTTAAAAAAAATAATTAGGTAAGTGAATAAATAATTATTGATTTTAAAATATTAAATTAATTTATTTAATTTTAAAAATTAGTCAAATTGACTTTCGAAAAATGCAATATAACAACTAAAATGAGATGGAGGAATAAATATATAATAATAGTATGGTAAATATGCGCGAAATTTGCACCGTACACTAAAAGTGAAGTATACATGCAATATAAGTGCATTGTAAGTGTTTTAAAATAAATTATGCTAGTTTAGTTAAAAAAAATATTGACACAATGTATTATAAGTTTATTAAATTGTGTAATAAATATATTATGCATGAATAAAATTTATATTATAAGTATTTTATAATCAATTTGTGTAATAAATATGTTATGCATGAATAAAATTTGTATTATAAGTATTTTATAATCAATTGTTCTCTATATGATAATTGAAATTATATATTATAAATATATTAAAGCGTTTAAGTGATTATTGCTATAAATGATAAATATTTTCTTAATATAACATATTTATATAAGTTTTTTTTTCTTGGAGGAGGAAGGGGGCGAATAAAATCTAGGTTACCTTTTCTTAGAAAGTGAGTCCAATCCCTAAGGTGAAACTCATGTGTCATTATAGTGGTTAAGCTACGTAGATCCTATACTAATTATATATATATACTTTTAAAAAGGAAAAAGACATATATTCATCCTGAACTTGTTTCGAAGAGTCAATTATAAACATAAACTACTGGGGTGATCTATTACACATTTTTATTGAAAGTGATATTATTACTATCCTCAAATTTGTCTTGAAAATAAAATTAAATGCAAAAGAAAAGAGGCACGTTTGGCAAAAATAAAAGTTAAAAAAATACTTTTTCCCCGACCCTCATCCCTTCTCCTGTTTTATGCTTTTCTTCTCTTTCGCACCATCCTATTTTTCTTCTCCTTCACTTTTCTTATTCACAACATTCTTCTTGGCTCATGGAAAACAATATGGTAATTTTTTTAGAGAAAAAATAAAAAACAAGATTGAGAGGTGGAATTTGATAAGTATGATATTTAAATATTAATTAATGTATCTATTAAAGGCTATTTATGTAATTGTATGTCTTTTTAACTCTTGTATAAACACCTTCCAATACTAGAAGCCAAAACAAAAAAAAAAAAACCCTAGGTATGTCAGTAACTTCAGCCGCCACCAATGCTGGAACTTCAGCCGCCACCACCACTGTCATTGTGCCTGCTGCTTTAGCGCCAATGCTGCCATCTCCGTCTTTTCACCCTACTCATCAACTCTCAATTAAATTGACTTCAACAAACTTTTAACTTTGGCGAACTCAATTTCTACTAATGATTTGTGGTTGTGGATTAGAGCATCATCGTGATGGCTCTCAACCAATTCCAAAACGATTTCTTACTGAAAATCAATTGAATGCCGTGTATCAGAATTGGATACGACAGGATCAAATAGTTTTGAGTTGGATTGTGGCCTCTGTTTCAGAGAGTGTGTTACAACAAATAGTAGGCGTTGAGACTTCTCGTGCAGCTGGGAAAAATTGATTTCGGCGTATGCTACAGCATCGAAGTCAAAACTTCGTGAATTGAAAAATCAGTTATACACTCTTCGTCGTGGTTCTAATTCAATTGAGACGTATATTCAAAAAGCAAAGAGTATAGCTGATCAACTTGCTGCCTTACAACATCCTGAGGACGATCTTGTTGAGTATGTTAAAGGTGGTTTAGGTGTGTCTTATCACCCTTTTACAAGATCTATTGATGCGACACAAACTGATGTGTCTTTAGATACCCTGTACGGTCTACTTTTGACGGAAGAAAGGCAATTGAAAAATGAAGAATCTGCTATAATTGCGCCAACTGCTCACTACGGGATGGCTCAACCTTAGCATGGACGAGGTTGAGGCCGTGGCAATGGCAACCGAGGATGTGGCAGGGGTGGTTACTTTGCTTCTCCATCACCACCTAGCCATGGATTCTCTGCTTCAACTCAAACTGCTGACATGAACAATCAATCCTCTAATCTAGTTGTGTAGGCAACACCATCAGATACTTCTACTATCAATTGTTATAATTATGGAGGACTTGGACATGTGTCTCGTGTTTGCCCTTCACTGAGGACTGGAAACACTCAATGAGGTGTCACTAAACCATCTTCTAACCTTGCTAGAACCTCTTCACAATGCTCCCAGTCATGGCTTATGGACAGTGGCACCACACACCATCTTACTGCTAATCTTGAAAACCTTGCTATTCACTCTGAATATCAAGGTCCTGAAGAAGTTGTTCTACGTAATGGTTCTAAATTACCTATCTCTCATGTTGGTTCTTATTTGCGTGTTCCAGGTGCTTCTTTTAATTTAGATAATATTTTGTGTGTCCTCATTGCTAAGCAGAATTTAATTTCTGTTAGTTCTTTTTGTTAAGGCTAATAGTGTTTCTTGTGAATGTTTTCCTGACTATTTTCTTGTGAAGGATTTGGAAACGAGGGCTCCATTGTTCAAAGGCCCGAATGAAGATGGTCAGTACACCTTTCCAGCGTCTCCATTGAAGTCTCCTATCCAGTCATACTCCGCAACATTAGGATCATGGAATGCTCGGCTTGGACATGCTTCACCTTCTACAGTTCGTCATTTAGCTTCAAATAATAGTTTAAGTTTTGATAGCTCAAGTAGTTCCCGTAGTTCATTGTGTCAGGCTTGTGTAACGAGAAAAATTCATAAGTTGCCTTTCCTAGTTTTTGAATATTCAGCTCGTGGTCCTTTAGATTCGATTTATTCAGATATTCGGGGTCCAGCCCCAGAAATTTCAAACAATGGTTTCCGTTATTATGTTATATTTTTTGATCACTTTAGAAAATATTCTTGGATATATTTTATTAAGACAAATCTGATGTGCTTGATATTTTTCATCAATTTCGTTATTGGTTGAGAAATTTTTCAGTTGTTCCATTAAACAATTTCAGGCAGATTGGGGAGGTGAATTTCAAGCCTTAACTTCCTACTTGCACACACATGGGATCACACGTGTTTCTTGTCCATATACCCCTATATACCCCTGAACAGAATGGGTGTGCAGAAAGGAAACATAGACATGTCACAGAAACTAGTCGTGCACTTCTATTTCACTCTCATGTCCCTTCTAAATTTTGGACAAACGCCTTTGAAACGACTATCTTTGTTATCAATCGTCAGCCCATGCCTCGGTTAAATCATCAAAGTACACATGAAATTTTGTTTGGTGACAAGCCTGATTACAATCAATTACGTGTTTTTGGTTGCTTATGTTATCCTTGGCTTCGTCCTCATTCACAAAATAAACTTAGTCCTCATTCCACTTCCTGTGTCTTTCTTGGCTATAGTCACACTCACAAAGGCTACAAGTGTTATGATCGTGCCTCTAACAAGTTTTTTTGTCTCACGTCATGTGTTGTTTGATGAACAGGTATTCTCTTTTCAAGAAGTTGATGGTGTTTGTGCTGCTTCTACTAAGCCTGACACAAACCAATCTCTTGCTCTTATTACTCCTAATATTGTTCCAGTTGCACCTATGCATCCACCAAGGTCACAACCCCAACCACCAGTCAGCCAAGAATCTGCCTCACCTCATCCGCCATCCTCTCCACAGTGTTCTCCTGCACCATCCCCATCTCCATCATAGGCTTCTCCAATTTCACTTGGTACTAGCTCAAATAATACATATGTTCGAGACCTTGACATTTTGGTTGATGGTGATGTTCCTGATTCTCCAGGTGACTCCAATTCTAATGGTTTGCTTCATTGGGTGTAGTCACACCTATTCACAATCATCCAATGGCTACACGAGCGCAAACAGGAAATCTTAAGCCCAAAGGTATCCAGTCCTTCTCTGTCTCCTGTGGCGTTGCTCTTGATCCCACATGTTACACTCAAGCAATTAAAATTCCTGAATCGAGATCCGCTATATCAGTACAATATAATGCACTCATTGCAACAGGTACATGGAAATTGGTTCCACCCAATCAGGCTACGAATGTCGTTGGTTGTAAATGGGTTTTCAAGACCCAAAAAAGACCAGATGGCTCCATTGAACGACATAAGGCCAAATTAGTTGCCAAGGGTTTCCATCGACGTCCTGGAATTGAATTTGATGATACTTTCAATCCCGTTGTCAAACCTACATCCGTTCGCCTATTGCTTTCTATTGCAGTGTCACAGGGATGGATTATTAATCAACTCGATATCTCTAACGCTTTCTTGAATGGTAAGCTAGAGGAGGATGTATACATGATTCAACCTCCAAGTTTTGTTGACCCCAATCATCCAAATTACATATGCAAGCTAGAGAAGTCTATTTATGGCCTTAAACAGGCTCCTCGAGTCTAGAATAAATGTTTGACGGATTCCTTGCGTGAGCTTGGTTTTCAAGGTTCTGAAACAAATTCTTCGCTCTTTTTAGAAGCAAGGGCACAGAAAAACTAGTTTGTCTGATTTATGTTGATGACATTATAGTCTTGGGCACGTCTATGCATCTGGTCTCTTTATTGATTCAACAATTAGAAATCCGATTCTGTTTGCGCAACTTGGGCAAGCTTAATTACTTCTTGGGTATTGAAGCTTCATGGAGATCTGATGGATTGTTGTTACATCAGTCTAAATATACACATGATCTCTTGGAACGTAGTAACATGCTAACCTGCAAAGATATTTCTACTCCAATGTGCCCAAGTAATAAGTTGCATGCTAGTGACAGCACTCAGTTTCTTGATGAAAGTCTTTATCGAAGTATTGTTGGTGGCTTACAATATGTCATTTTCACTAGACCTGATATTTCCTCTAACCCAGTGTTTCACTCTCGCACCAAACATATAGAGACTCGATTTTCACTTCATTTGAGATTTTGTACACAAAAAGGAACTTCAGGTTCGGTATATTTCTTCTCATGACCAGCTTACAGATATTTCTTACCAAGCCTCTCTTGAAGGATTGTTTTTGGGCTTTACGTGGCAAGTTGAACCTTATACCTGGTTCAACTTGAGAGGAAGTGATAAATATGATATTTAAATATTAGTTAATGTAACTACTAAAGGTTATTTCTGTAATTGTATATATATTAACTCTTGTATAAATACCTTCCAATACCATCAATGAAAGTAACGTGGAGTTCGCTTTTCAGAATTCATTGCAAAAATTGGCGAAGTTGTTCAATTTATGAGGTTCACTGCTCCAAAAATTCCCTGCGTGACAGTCAAAATTAATCAATTTTACAATTTTCACTATCAAATTCGTCAAGTCAAACACCAATTACTCAATTTATTTCTACTTTAATTGTTGCTTGTGAGCACATGAAATAAGAAAATTCTCATGGAATTCATTTTTTCTGTAAAAAAATTGTTCGCTTTTGCAAGAAATTTAGTCTTTTGATGTATTTTCATAGATCTTTGTTTTCTCTAAAAAAGTCTTTAAATTTTTCTCAAAATTAGTGATTGTAAATCGAGAACTATAGTTTTTCTTTGGTTGCAGAGTGATGAAACTAATGGTTAGGTATAGTGATTTTTGGTGGCAGTAATGGCATATGATATTTGATGATGGGTGTGGTATAATTAGGTGGTGATGGTATTGAAAGTTTTAATGGTTGTAGGCTTGATGGTGGTTAGAAAAGAGAATAAATTGGATAAAATTAATGCTTGGCTTTGTTAATTTTTGTACGGGCAATGAAGGAAGATGAAGATGACGATTGCAGTTTTTTTTTAATAGAAAACAAAAATAGGGTTATTAATGTATGGATGGAGAGAGAAATAAAGGCAACAATAACTCAGAAGAAAAGGTGAACAAATAAATAAGTTACACGTGTAAGCTTAGAAATGTCTAGTAGGTGCGTGTAAATCGCATTGGCTTGTGCAATTGGTTTTGTACGTTTGAAGGTGGTAATAATATCACTTTCAATAAGAATAAGTGTGTAATAGATCGGTACAATAATTTAAGCATATAACTGACTTTTCAAAACAAGTTCAGGGGTGAATTTATGCTTTTTTTTCCTTTAAAAAACTATATATATTCATACGCTTCTTCAACACTCCCATTCAGAGTCATTTTTGTGTACTTCAGCAGCACAAACATTGCACGGTCCAATTCCAAATAGCAAAAAATGAAATTACCCTCCAGAATTGTGTGCACGAATGAAACTATTTCGTTTATGAGTTTAGAAGCATGGTGGTAGTACGTACTGCTCTGCATTTGATCGACTAAATGCATGGTAACATCATTTTCGATCCCAAAGTATTCCAAGGACTTCTCCAACCGAGGGGAGGCGTCTTGTTAAGTGCGCAACGGAATACACTCACACAATTGTCTCACACAAGAAGGAGAGGAAAAGGAATTTTTAAATTTAGCACTTTATTTACTTTTCTTACTTCTTAAAAATTACAAGATGCACCTATTTATAGGCTAAAAAAAAATTTTTCACTTCCAAAGAGATAAACATAAAACTTGTATAGTCATAGAACAAAGAGACTCTTGATTAGATACATATATCTTGGACTAGGTTCATCTTCCTTTATTTAATTTTTTGAGTCTTCCAATCTTCTTTAATGAATTAGGTTTAATTTTCAACACCTCCCCTTAAACCAAATTCTCTTCCATCAATCATGCCAAGCAAATTCTTGAGCTTCCGAAAAACATCGGTCTTCAAAGGCTTTGTGAAAATATCAGCGATTTGATCTCCTGTCATCACATATGATACTTCGACTTCCTTCTTCTTCACTTGTTCTGGATAAAATGGTATCGAACATCAATATGCTTGCTTCGTTTATGAAAAAATGGATTTTTCGCCAATGCCATAGTAGAATCATTATCGACAAAAACCTCTGTTGCTTCTTTTTTCTCCACATGAATATCTTCGAGCAATCTTCTAAGCCATGTTGCATGACAAACACATGATGGTGCAGCTACATATTCAGCTTCACATGTTGACAGTGTAACACTATGTTGCTTCTTTGACCACCATGTGAAAGCGGTGTCACACAAGAAAAATACAAATCCTGAAGTGCTTTTTTGATCATCGATATCTCCACCATAATCACTATCTGCATAAGCTTTAAGTCAAAAATCTTTAATTTGATAATAATGCAAGCCATGAGTAATAGTACCTTAGATGTAGCGTAGTATTCTTTTTGCAGCTTTGAGATAAGTCGACTTCGGTTTCTCCATGTATCGACTCACAACTCCGAAACTATGCATGATGTCTGGTCTCGTGCATGTTAAATACCTCAAACTCCCAATCAAGCTTCGATAGTAAGTTGGATCGACATCCTCACCATCATCGAACTTTGATAATCTTACTCCAAGCTCTATTGGAGTATTGATTGATGCACAATTCTTCATGCCAAAATTTTCAAGAACATTTTCAGCATATCTTTTTTGGGAAATAAAAACTCCATCTGCACTTTGCTTTACTTCGATGCCAAGAAAATAATTCGTGACACCATTATCCGTCATTTCAAATTCTTTCACCATCGATGCTTTGAAAATATCAAGTAATTCTTGACTATTTCCTGTTAAAACAAGATCATCAACGTACAAACAAGCCAATAAGATGTTACCTCTCTCTTGCTTCACATATAGTGCATGCTTATACGAACATTGAGCGAAGCCATTTGCCTTGAAATAAATATCGATTCTAGAATTTCATGCTCTCGGTGCTTGCTTAAGCCCATAGAGAGCTTTCTTCAATTTCAACATTTTATCTTCATGTCCTTTGACAAGAAATCCAGGGGGTTGATCGACATAAATTTCTTCATCAAGAAATCCATTCAAGAATGCCGATTTGACATCCATTTGATAAAGTTGCCAATGATTTTGAGCAGCAACAGAAATGATTAATCGAATGGTTTCCATACGAACTATCGGAGCGAAAACTTCATCATAGTCAATACCTGGTTTTTGCTTGTAACCTTTGGCAACAAGTCTTACCTTGTATCTTGTCACCTCTCCTTTCTCGTTCTTCTTCATCTTGTAGAACTATTTAACGCCAATAGCTTTCTTATCTTCTGGAAGAGTAGAAAGCTCCCATGTTTGATTCTTTTCAATAGCGTCAATTTCTTCATTCATGGCTTTTCTTCACTTTTCTTCTTTCGATGCTTCTTCAAACATAAGTGGTTCACAATCTGCAAGGAGACACACAAGATGCAGCTCCACAGTGGATTCATAAACTTCGGACAATCTCCTCGTTCTTGGCGCTTGCGGTTCATCGACTTCACCTGAGGATAAACTTGGAGATA
>JAABOM020000012.1:15710688-15744642 GCA_011800125.2 Solanum clarkiae | reverse complement strand
CATTTCATTATTTGTGTAACTTACTTCTTTCATTGTGGTGTTGTCTTTTGTGATTATTTACATGTCATATGTTGTATTTGTATTCCTGCAACTCCAATATTATGACTACCAAAAGAATCATCTCAAAGGTAATTAAAAGATAAAGTAAAGTATATTGCTTATTGATGGGTGGTAACTTGAGGGGTGAAAGAATCACGTAGCCGGGGTTGATCCTATCATAGGAGGTAGCCCAAGGGGTTAAAGGAAAAGCCTAGCCAGGGCTGATCCCGATATAGATTTACCACTGATCAGCTAGTCGTTTGTATTACATGTTGTGCACAGATTATACAGTAAATATAAAGTACATGATTCCATAGTATAAATAAGGGTGGTCTCTTATCCTATACCAGTGCATAGTCTTATTTGAGTTGTTACTTCATATAGAGTATTTCCTGCCTTATATATTCAGTACATTATCCCGTACTGACGTCCCTTACAGGGGACCTGCATTTCATGCTACTGGTACAGGTGCTAATAGCTTTCCCCAGTAGGAGTACGGGATATCTGGCTGCTGTTTCTAAGCTCCAAGTTGCTGAGGAGCTTTGTGTGTCTAGAGCTTATATTTTTGTATTGTACAGTTAGTCGAGGCGAGGCTTATCCCGAGCCTTACCAAATACTTTTCCTTATCTAGAGGCTTTGTAGACTATATAAATTAAAGTGTGGTCATGCCTCGTACTTTAAACACCATGGCCCCAACGGCCTAGCCATATGCATTTCCTTTTGGCTTGTTATCACTGTTTATTTTCTCAAAAGCATGTCGAATGTAGAAACCCTTTATGATATGTATAAAGAACGTATAGATATTGGTTGGTTCTCCTGGGCCTTATTGGCAATGGGTGCCAATCGGCCTTAACGGGATTTTGGGCGTGACGCGGACCTAGGGCCTAGACGTGACACGGCGAATGGGGAGCCCAGAGAGACCCCAAACAAGCCTCTTAGCATATCAATACACATCCTTGGTCACCGAAGCAATTAAACAGCAAAAAGAGAACATAAAATAAGGATAGTAAGGGTTAAGTGAGTCTTTTATAGCTTAAAACATACAAGATTCAAGAGAGTCAAAGCTTAAAGCATCATTACATAACATGTCTAACAACACCTCTAAACTTAGAATTGAGCGGGAGATAAGAGATCTTTCTGAGCTCACCCTCATAGTCAAAAGCATACAAGAAAATAAAGAGATACTTTGCATAATATAAGATCAAAATATATCATCCTCAGAGTTGAGGACTTACCAAACTTGCTTCAAAGATAGTACTAGCCACGTGGAGGAGGAAGATGATCAAGTGGAGCTCCGGTTCCTACATGGTAAAATCATGTAGGCATAGAGTATGCATTAGCAAGTTTAAATGTACTAAGTATGTATAATGCAATACAACAAGAGATTGACAACACAAGCAAAATGCGTACCTATAGACAATGGAAGAGCATAGTAACAATATGACATGCATGAATGATGCTTGAAGTAAAACATGCTTATATAGAGCATATTACATGTGTAAGAAGAGACCATCACATAGAGACCAAGTCCTACCACTCCCTGGGTGAGGCAATTGAGGTACAAACCCCCAAATATGGTTGCATAGGCCCACTACCCCTCGAGCAAGGCAATTGAGGTACAAACCCCCCAACATGGTTGCACAGGCCCACCAGCTACCAAATGAGGTGATTGAGGTACAAACCCTCAACATGGTTGCACGGTCCTACCACCCCCGAGCGAGGTGATTGAGGTACAAACCCCTCAACATGGTTGTTTGGGCCTACCACCCACCGAAAGAGGCATGGTAAACTTGCAACACTATAGATACTATTCATGAAATCAACACATATGTACATTCCTTTTATCATCATAAAGTCACTTAACTCATATGTCATGCATTAGACCTTCAACAACTCAAGAACCCATAACCAGACATTTTATCAAACACTTGGTGGGTGTGTAATACTAGTAAAAAAACATGCAATTCAAGAGTGAAATCATGTGAGAAAAACTAATGTAAATCCACCCACCAACACTTGGTAATACCCTTATGCAAGATACATCAAAATGCCTCATCAAATCACATAATGGATCGTAGATTCATAGCTCAAAACAAGCTTAAATAGTCACAATTTTATGAAACCCCAACATATTTTATAACCAAATTCATAATAAATAGGACCCATACGTAAATCAACTTAGAAACATGCAATATATGTAAAAAGAAAGGTTGGGCACCATGGGTGAAATGACCCCATGGTTGGAACCCACATACCTCAACTTTGGAGGTTTCCTTGATGAAGATTTGATTGAGAACTTGAAGCTTGAATGAAATCCTTAAATTCGGAATGAGATTGGGACACTTTAATTTTGGGTGAAATATTTGTCTAAGTGTTAGAGAGGGTTTTGGGGAATGTCTTGTATGATATGGAGTTGAAATATGACTAAGTATAGGTGTTTTTACGCATGAGAAGGATTAGGTCCAAGGCCCAAAGGCCTTGGACCAAACAGGAAACTGGAGAAAAAATAACACTAGTCCGCGCCCTGGCCGAGTCGCCCCAGGGGCGCGAATCATCTCTAGAATTTGTCATTTTTGGAAAATCAAGTTTTGATACGATTTCTCCTAAATCTGGGTCATACTTATTTCCCACATAATTTTACCCCCGATCACGAATATAAAGTCGGATTTTCGATATCACGCATGGATTTTGAGATATATGGAAATTACAATTGTGGGTTCTTTTGAGGCACATTTTCGGGCACTTTTTATGGTCGTTTCATCTTCCCCTTTGGATGAAAAACTTTCACTCCAAACTGGACCTGCTGGCCCCTTCGCTCTAGAGCTCTAGGCACTTTCGATATGTCCCTATCCCTTCACCCAGTGTTCGAGGCCCCGATCCTACTAGACTGCCATGATTGATATGCACGAGAAGTCATGATAACCTGCAGACACAAAATAATCCCAAAATCAATACATAAGCAACATGGTCCCTACTACCTAGTGAACTACACCCCACGACCCCACACTTAGATTCAAGTCCATATGTAAAAGGTACTCAGACTTCCCAACATCATATAGGCTACTTAACAAAATGATTCAATAGCATAACCCCTATTTCAAGTTAACAAAACCACCCGAACACATTCATCCAATATGTACATCATTCATAAGTTCAAACCGCTATGCACAATAGTAATTTCAAGCAATTCAACCCAACCCCCCACCAAACAGTGTAGTTATGCATAAGTGAACCAGGGACACCTAACAATGCATCATCTTGCAAGTATACAACCCCACACTTGGAATTTTTGCAAATCCCAACATAATGACATCACTAGATCAACAGTTCAAGATCAAAATAAAAAAAATCCCCAATTTTCCCCAAATTCCCTCTCAATTTTGGCCTAGGGTTTTCACCAACAATAATTTAGCACAATAAGCACTCAAACTACGAAATTAGGCCAAGAATTCAAACACTCAACTATAATCAACTCATGAGATACAAAAATACAAAATCATCCGCTCTTTTCCACCCCATTGGCACAAATTCGACTCAATTTGTGATAAACAACAAAATAGAAATAGTTAGGAACATTTACTTGTCAGGAGAAGTGCACACGAGATGATGAGCAACCTGAGGAATCTAGTTGTGCGATGTGAATGTGTTTGAATTTTGAGTGTTTAAGAGAGGAAGAAGGAGAGAAAATATGAAAAAAAAAGTGTTGGGATCACATTTAGCTGAAAAAAATAGAAGAAAAATAGGTTTGGGGGTATTTATAGGGGTGGGGTCACATGGGGATGCAGAAGAATTAGCACTTGTCCGCGCCACGTCCGCAATGCAGAGTGGGCGCCGACCATGCCTTAATATTTTTTTCATTTTTGAAACATACCTGGGAAAATTCAGAACCTATCCGTGATGGTTGTCCGTCGCGGTACCAATGCGAATGCACATTGTCCAGGGCTCCAAAAAAATATTTTTAGCTACGGACCCCATAAAATCCCCCGAACATTTGAATATGATACAAAACACTAAAACAAGTTAATTTGACCAAAAAAAATACAAAAATACCCAATAGATCATGGGGAAATAAGGATGAAAAAATTTGCACAAAAATGGACAGTGTCCGCGACGTGCCACTGTCGCGAAGCTATACTTGTGCAATTTTGCACGATTAGTTATGGGATCTGTTTCTATTTTTTTTTTCTAAAATAGAATCAAGTACCTTACCATGGGTTGCCTCTTGTGCAATGCCTGATTTACCATCGCGGCATGACGCACCATATGCTCATTCATCATTGGCCAACTTAATGACATATTCAAACTTGCTCGTGTCCTCACTGTAGTAGTGCTTGACACATTGACTATTTGGCAAAAAGGTTTGTTTAGAGGTCTCATCCTTCAATTCCACTGCTCCATGGGGTGCCACAGCTACTACCACAGATGTTCCACTTCACTTTAATCTCAACTAACCTGGAACCAACTTTAAACGAGAGTTAAAAAGCAATACCTGGCCCGGCTCTAAGTTCACTTGATGATGTGCCGGTAATGCCATTTCTTTGTTCGCTCTTTGTATAAGCTAGCATTCTCATAGGCTTGGAGCCAGAGCTCATCCAACTTCTCCAGTTGTTCCAATCTTTTCCTGCCAGGGAGCTCTGAGTCTAGATTCAACCCCTTAATCACCCAGCAGGCTTGGTGTTCGAGCTCAACTGGGAGGTAACAAGCCTTACCGTACATCAACCAGTATGGTGATGTATTGATTGGGGTCTTCTACATTGTTCGATACACTACAATGCTTCATCAAGCTTTACAGAACAATCTTTCTGGGTGGCATTCAACGTCTTTAGCAAGATTTGCTTGACCTCCCGATTTGACACCTCAAGTTGTCCACTCATTTGTGGATTATAGCCACTTTGTGCCTCTCCATACATAGCTAGAAGATTCTTCACTGTTTGATTAAGGAAATGTGTGCCTTCATCACTAATGATGGCTCTTGGAATTCCAAAACGAGTGAAGATGTGCTTCTTTAGAAACTTGCTTACCACCTTAGCATCATCAATTAGAAGAGCTACTTCTTCCACCCATTTAGACACATAATCAACTACTAGCTGGATGTAGTGATAGCCAAAAGATGGTGGGATAGGCCCATGAAATCTATTCCCCAACCATCAAAGATCTCAATCTCCAGAATACTGTTTCGAGGCATCTCAAGCCTTCGAGATATGGTGCCAGTCTTTTGGCAAGCATCACAAGTCTTAGCAAACAGTATAGCGTCTCTGAAGAGAGTACGCCAGAAGAAACCTAATTGCAGCACTTTGTGTGCTATCTATTCACCACCATAATGGCCCTTATAAGGAGAGGCATGACATTTCTCTAAGATCTTCTGTATCTTTGTCTCAAGAATATATCTTCTCACCATTCGGTCTACCCCTTGCTTGAAGAGATACGACTCATCTCAGATATAAGCCTTTGCGTCATTAGCCTGCCTCTTTCTTTGCTGATATATAGCATCGGGAGGAAATACATCATTCACCAAGTAATTCACTATATCTACATACCATGGTAAATATTCTACTTCAATTGCCAATAACTGCTCATCTGGGAAATCTTCTTTGTTCTGCATTTGCTTACCTGTGTGAGCGTGATTTCCAAATTGGGACAGGTGATCAGCAATTTGATTCTCACACCCCTTGCGATCCTTAATATCAATATCAAACTCTTGAGCTGCAGGATCCATCTAACTAGACGGGGCTTAGATCCTTCTCGTTTAATAAATATCTCACCATTGCATGGTCTATCAACACAATGACTTTGGTCCCCACCAAGTAGTATATGAACTTGTCAAATGCATATACTAGTGTCAGCATCTCATTCTCAATAACCGTATAATTTCTTTGGGCTTCATCTAGAGTCTCACTGGCATAGTATATGTAGTGGAGCACTTTATCTTTGTTCTACCCTAACATAGTACCCACTGTTGTATCCCTAGCATCGCATATGAGCTCGAATGGAAGCTTCTAATCAGGTGCTATCAGAATTAGAGCCTTAACCAGCTTCTTCTTCAACAACTCAAATGCCTGCAAGCAAGAAGCATCAAAGTTAAAGGGTACCTCTTTATCTAGGAGGGCACACAATGGCGTTGAAATTTTGGAGAAGTCCTTGATAAAACTATAATAGAACCCCAAATGTCCTAGAAAACTTCTAATTCCCTTGACTAACACTGGTGGAGGTAGCTTATCTATCACCTCAATTGTCACTTTATCTACCTCTAACCCTCATTTCGACATTTTGTGCCACAAGACTATCCCCTCCTTGACCAGGAAGTGGCACTTCTCCCAGTTAAGAACAAGATTGTTCTCCTCACATCTTGCTAGCACTCTATTTAGATTCTGCAAACACATCTCGAATGATTCACCAATGATAGAGAAATCATCCATGAATACCTCTATAAAGTCTTCCACCATGTCATCGAATATAACCATCATGCACCTTTGGAAAGTGTTTAGTGCATTGCACAAACCAAATGTCATGTGTTTGAAAGCAGGTTCCATATGGACATGTGAAGGTCATTTTCTCCTGGTCTTTGGGTGCTATGGTAATTTGATTGTACCTCGAGTACCCATCCAGGAAGCAGTAGTACTCTTTCTTTGAAAGTCTATCCAACATCTAATTAATAAAAGGCATTGGGTAGTGGTCATTTCTGGTGGCATCATTCAACCTTCTCTAGTCCATGCAGATACGCCACCCCATCACCGTTCTAGTTAGTATCATCTCATTCTTTTAATAGGTAACAACCGTCATCCCTCCTTTCTTAGGGACACATTGTACAGGGCTTACCCACTAGTTGTCCGAGATGGGAATGATGATACCTGCATCCAACCACTTGATTACTTCCTTCTTGATCACCACTTTCATAATTTGGTTTAATCTTCTCTGGGGTTGATCCACTGGCTTGTGACCTTTCTCTATGAAAATCTTGTGCATACAGAGGGTTGGGATAATGCCATGGATGTCTGACATCTGCCAACCTATTGCTCTCTTTGTCTTCTTTAGAACAACCACAACAACATCCACTTGGGCGACAGTCAATGAAGCAGACAAGATTACAGGTGAAGTGTTATTTTAACCAAAAAATTAATACCTGAGGTGTGATTTAATGTCCTCAGCTCAAGATGAGGAACTTCTTCAACTAAGGGTTTGGGTAGTGGTCCCAACACCATGTTCAATGGCTCAGCCATTTTCTTAAGCATGCTTACATTGTGAGTGTTCAACGCACTCTCAATTTCTTTGGTCTTAGCACCATCCACTAGCCCTTGATTCAGCAATAACCTAGCTAATGGGTCTGTGATCTCAACTTGGCTCACTAAAACCGTGGTGTCTATCACTGTGATGGCTGCCAAATCTTCATATGCTGCCGGCAGCTTCATTGCTTTGTAGACATTAAATACCTCCATTTTGTCATGAACTCTCATGGTGAGGCTCCCTACTGCAACATCAATCGACGGCCCTCCTGTAGCTAGGAACGAGCATCTAAGAATGAATGGGACCTCAGGGTCCAGTTCAAAATCCAAGATGACAAAGTCAACAGGGAAGATGAGAGATCCCACTTGGACTAAGACATCCTCAATCACACCATCTGGTTTTGCCACGGACCGATCCACCAGTTGTAACACGATGATGGTGGGATTCGACCTCCCAAGCCCCAACTTCAAGAATATGAAACTTGGCATAAGGTTGATACTTGAGCCCAGATCACACAAGCTTCTTGGATTCAGATAGTTCCCAATGGTTACTTGCATAGTGAAGCTCCCAGGATCCTTCAACTTCATTGGCAAGTGTGATCTATTAAGAATCCTGGAGCTACAAGCCTCTATGAGTGCCACAGCCTCATATTCAACCAACTTGTTCTTATTGGCCACAATGTCATTGACATACTTGGCATACTTCGGGATCCCCTGCAACACATCAATCAAAGGTAAGTTAATTTGTACCTGTTTTAGCAGCCCGATGTACATCTGGAAGCAGTCATCCTCCTTCTTTTTTCTCAACTTTTGTGGGAATGGGGAGGGGAGAGGTTTAGGCCCTAGAATTTCCTCATTAGTAGTTGAGTTGGGATTGCCAGCCTCAATGTTCTGGGCAGTACTTGGGTCAGCCCCTTCTTTCTTGGGACTAACTCAGTCAAAGTCTTTCCACTTCTTGTGCTGACTGTAATAACTTGCTTGGGGTTGGGATCAATGGTACCTGGTAGGCCTCTTTGAGGCCTAGAGTTAATCAAGCTGGCCAATTATCCCAACTGCTTCTCCATGTTCTGGAGATCCTGCTTATTCCTTCAAAATATCCTCTTCTTGTCCATTCTGCTTTGCCAGAATTTGCCTCAGTACCTCACTGTTAGTCATATTGTTTGGGTTGGCCTGTCTTGCAAGCTGCAGCATTTGCTGATTTTGATAAGCATTACAACCCTGTGGTCTCTGCTGAGGTGGCCCATGATTATGCAGATTTCCACCCTTTGAGAAGTTTAGGTGGTTCCTCCAATTCGGGTCATATGTGTTCCTAAAGCCTTTATATTTTCCTCGATTGTCATTGCCCATGAAGTTTACTGCTTTAGGATTTGCTCTACAGAACTCAGCAGTGTGGTCACCTCCCTCGCAAATATTACACCAACCATTTTGTTGTTGTTGTACCATATTGACTGGAGTTGATGGTTAACCCATTGTTATTGGTGCTTGCTATTGTTGACCTAATGTCAGATTGTTGAAGTACGTGGTCATCATGTTCTGCATGGCCGCCATCTAAACCTACAGGGTAGTTATAACATTAATCTCCAACACACTGGCCTGTTTTGGACTATCGGTCGACTTAATACTCCACTCCATTTTGGGTTTCCTTAAGCAATACTATTGAGAAGAGCATACAATTCATTGTATATCTTCTCCAATGCATGTCCCCCTACAGCTGAATCAAGGAGAATTTTGGTATTGGGTTCCAAATCCTTCAATGAAGGTATGGACTAGTACCTCGTCAGCTTGACAATAGTGTGGACAATTCCAAGGTTGATACAGATTTTCTCTAGGCCTTTGCGTGAAGCTCAGAATCTCACTCCTGAGTTTTTCTATCTTGCTAGAAAAGAAGAATCGCATGAGGAACTTGCGGGCAAGATCTTCCAAGGATGTGATAGAGTTTGGTGGATGAATCTACAGCCACCTCCGTGCTTTCCCCAGCAGTGAGAAGGGGAAAAAGGTCATCCTTAGGTAGTCTTTGTTCACCCTTGTGGGGATGAAAGTATCAACAATCTCTAAAATGTTCTGAAGATGGACCTGTGGGTCTTCATGTGGTAGCTCGATGAACTGTCCAGTAGAGTGCAGTAAATGGACTATGTTCTACTTCAGCTCCCACCGATCATCAGGTTTTGTCTTGAGAAACAGCTAGTGACATCAGTGGTTCTCGAGATTGTCACATCCCGAACTGCCCTCGGTCCCTGTGGTGCAGGTGCTACTGGTGCATGCGGGTTTGCATTTGCCATTTCCTCTCCAACAGGATCAATTTCTACTATAACCTCCTTTCGATCTTCCTGTTCAATGAGTTCAATTGGTAGGATTTGAAATAGAACCCCGGCTCTCCTCTTGATTTCCCAAAGCAAGAATCTTGATCTTTCATCTTATAGACCAATTACCTGCAATAGCACAACTAAGATCAAATGAAGTGGACACCACAAAACATGACAACTTAGATAATCAACTAATGTGCTTCAAGTCCCCTACAACGATGCCAAAAACATGTTTCTCCTCAGCACACACAAGTGTATGTGGTCTAATAAGTAATATAGTGACCCTGATTTAGGAGTCGACTTGTTAAATCCAAGGTATTTAAATGAAATCAGCAACTAATCCAAGCTATCACGTTGGATGTGCTTTTAGTAACAACATGTGGAGATTTATGTAAAGAAATTAAATGACTAAATTACTTCTAAACTAAATTGGTTATTATTATCAAGATATTAATTAAATGAGCAATTCTAGGGTTGTTACCTTAATAATTCCATTTAGTCTCAACATTTGCACCTATGTTTAGGCTCTCGTCTACTGATTCACGGGGTTTAAATTACCTGAACAGGGTTGCATACCTCTATCGGCCTACCATTATTAATTGCCTAACAACATCGTTGAGAGAGGTTAGACAAACCAATAAAAATGTATTAATTTTATCTTCCCATATTATCAACCAAGCTACGTGTAAGGGTATTGTCACAGTGAAACGACCTCAAAAAGTGCCCAAAATGTGGCTCGGAATGCCTAAAATTTTAAATTCCATATATCTCAAAATCCATGCGTGATATCAAAAATTCAACTAGCAATTATGAAATTTCATGAATGCATTTTCTAGTGAGCAATCTGCGTTCCCCACATGACATACACCAGTGTAAAAAAATGCCTGTTATTTTTTAAGTCGGTCCAAGACTTCTAAATCTTTGGTCTAAGTGTTCCCAAACGTGTTTTTATCTACACATAGCCTTATTTAACTGTAATATCATTGTAAACGTTCTCCAATACTCACTCAAACACTTAGTTACATTTTCATTCCCAAATTCGTCTCAAACCTTCATACAGGAACTAAGGTTTTCCTTCAAGGTTCTTCTTCAAGCTTCAAGTCTCCATCTCCAATCTTCATCAAGTTCATCTCCAAACTCAGGTATGTGGGTTTCTCATGGGTTACTTTCACCCATAGTACCCAAGCCTCCATTTACTCAAATTGCATGATTTAAAGTTGCTTTACAAATGGGTCTTGCTTATTATGGAATTCACTGCACACTATGTTAAAGCTATGTGAAATTATGACTGTTTTGCTATGTTTTGAGCTATAAATCTTTGATCTATTGTAAGATTTGAGGAGGGGTTTTGATGTGTGTTGATTATTATGTTGCAAGGTGTTGATCAATGGTTTTACAATGGATTTTCATGCATGATTTCATCTCTATATTTCATGGTTTTGTATTAGCATTACACACCCTCTAAGTGTTTGATAAAATGCCTAGATGTGTTTTTTTGAGGAGTTGAAGGTCCAAAGAATGAGATATGATATGATTAGCTAAATGATGATTAAATGAGCTTATGTATGTAATATAATCTATATAAAGTGTTGCATTAGACCATGCCCGATCCGATTGGACTAAAAGCCCGGATAATCTTGTCGAGGGGTTTGTACCTTGATAACCGAGTTGGGGGTTTGTACTCATCAACCATGTGAGGGGTTTTTACTTCGCCACCAGGGTGATAAGGTGAAATTATCATCAACCACGTGAGAGGTTTGTATCACACCACCAGGGTGATGGGTGAAACCATCATCAATCAACAAAGGGGTTTGTACTTTAGAAATCTAGCTTGGTCTCTTCTACACATATGATATCATATATAAGCATGAGTTACTTAAGCATAATTAATCAAGCATTGATCATACATGTCATATTGTTATATCATGCCTATTGCCTATTGTTATGCATTTCCATTATGATGCCTATCTCTTGTTGCATTGTATCCTACATACTTAGTACATTCAAATGTACTAACGCATACTCTTGCCTATCTGATATCACCATGTAGGAACCAGTGCCCAAGTTGATCATCCTCCTCCTCCCGTGGCTAGTTCGGTACTACTCAAGCTAGTTGGTGAGTCCTCCATTCCAGAGACGTTTATCTATATTTCTCTTATTATATATTGAGACACTCTTTCTTATGTTCCATTTTGAATGAGCGTGATCCGGTTACTTTATCTTGACCCCTGCTCTTATCTATGAAGTAGAGGTATTTATTGGACATGCTATGTATCTATGATATGAGCTTGATTCTTTGTCTTTTGATTATGATCTTATGCAAGCTTTCTCCTTAGTCCCTTTGCCCCTATTCTCACTCTTGATGTCTTTTATACGTTTCCGTTACCAATGATGTTTAATGATAAGCTAAGAGGCTTATTTGGGATTCCTTCATGATACCCATTTACCCTGTCACATCTAGGACCTAGGCTTGGGTCATGACAAACTTGGCATCACAGCACTAGGTTGATAGATCCTTGAAGTCCAACACACCGCATCGATTATAGTCCTATTCATGGTTTTAAAGTGCGTCATGACTATGAAGAGGAGGGTATGAGACATTTTAGAAAATGTTTCCCTTCTCCATGTTCTACATCGTGCTATAGAGTTGTAGTGAGTTTTTCCCCTAATGATTGTTCTTTGCTTTGCTAGATCATGCCAATCACTCGAGGAAGAAGGGCCCAAACTCCTAGGAGCAACCTACCAATGGTGAGCTCCGGGATGCTCTTACTATGCTTACCCAAGTTATGGCCAACAAAGTGAATGAAAGGTCCCAAGCCCCCCATGCTACTACTCCGGGAGCTAGGGTACGGGACTTCATGTGGATGAATCCTCCAGTGTTCTATGGGTCAAAGGTAGATGAAGATCCCCAAGAGTTCATTCATGAGGTCTACAAGATCTTGAATATCATGGGTGTTGGGCTGAATAAAAAGGCGGAGTTGGCTGCGTACAAACTCAAAGGGGTAGCCCAAATATGGTATGACCAATGGAAGGGTGAGAAGGGAATTGGTAATGTGGTGCTTTGGAGGGAATCGACTTTCCTTAATTGGTTTTTCCCTCTTGAGATTAGGGAAGCTAAGTTGGTGGAGTTTATGAAATTCAAACAAGGTGCTAATAGTGTGACGGAGTATACCCTCAAGTTTAATCAACTTTTAAAGTATGCTTCTCATTTGGTGGCCGATCCTAGATCTAGGATGAATAAGTTCGTGATGGGGGTCTCCGACTTGTAAGTGAAGAATGTCGATCTGCCATGCTAATTAGTGACATGGACTTGTCTTGATTAATGACATATGTTGAGCAAATTAAGGAAGAAAAGTTTAGGAAGAGAAGGGGGCATAAGGCCAAGAGGGCCCGATTTGTGGGTAAATTCCAAAAGGGTGCTAGATTTCATCAAGGCTAAGGGTCTACTCATGCTACTAATAGGGGGTTTCCTAATAACTTTCCTAAGCCTCAAGGTGCTGGTCCTATGGCTCTTAATGGTGTGTCCTAAATGTGGAAGGACCCATGAAGGCCTATGTTTGAGAGGCTCTAATGCATGCAATGAATGTGGGGAACCTGGTCACAAGAAGGTGGATTGTCCAAGAAACCGTGACAAGGGCCAGGCTTTGCAAATGTGATTCCACTGGGTAGAGGTGGTCCTCAAGGTGGTGCCTCGAGGCACAATTAGTTTTATGCTCTGCATGGGAGGCAAGGGGCTGGTGAGGTTCTTGATGTTGTTACCGGTATGTTGAAAATCTTTGACTTTGATATATATGCTTTGATTGATCTGAGTGCCACTCTTTCCTTTATTACCCTTTTTGTTGCTAAAAAGTTCCATGTTGACCCCGAGTTGTTGCATGAGTCATATGAAGTGTCTACCCTTATTGGTGCCTCTATTGTTGCTGGGAAAGTTTGTAGAAGTTTCCCTATTTGCATTTTGCATAAGTTGATGCCTTGTGATCTTATTGAATTACACATGGTATATTTTGATGTCATTCTTGGGATGGATTGGTTGCATGCCTACTATGCTTTTATTGATTGTAGAACCCCTAGTGTCAAGTCTCAATTCCCTAATGAACCCGTGCTTGAGTGGGAAAGTCAAGATATGATTGTCAAGGGTAGATTCATATCATGCATTAAAGCATGTAAGTTGATCTCTAAAGGGTGTATTTATCATCTTATGAGGGTTAGAGATGTGGAGTCTAAAGCCCCTTCCATAGAGTCGGTTCCGATTGTAAATGAGTTTCTTAATGTCTTCCCGAATGACCTTCCCGATGTTCCTCCAGAAAAGGATATAGAGTTTGGTATATACCTCCTCACCGATACACAACCTATCTCCATTCCCCCTTACCATATGGCCCCGAAGGAGTTGAAGGAATAAAGGAACAATTGAAAGATTTATTGGAAAAGGAATTTATTAGACCTAGCCAATCACCTTGGGGTGCTCCAGTGTTGTTTGTGAAGAAGAAGGATGGGCCGCTTAGAATGTGGATTGACTACCGGTAACTCAATACGTTCACCATCAAGAATAGGTATCCTCTTCCAAGGATTGATGACTTGTTTGACCAATTACAAGGGGCTAGCTTTTCTCTCAGATTGATCTTCGATCCAGGTATCATAAAGTAAAGGTAAGGGAGTGTGACATTCCCAAGATGGCTTTACGGACTAGGTATGGGCATTATGAGTTTGTTACGATGTCTTTTAGGTTGACCAATGCACCGACCATCGTCATAGACCTAATGAATAGTGCCTTCAAACCTTACCTTGATTCCTTTGTTGTGGTTTTCATTGATGATATTTTGATCTATTCGCATAGTATGGAGGAGCATATGGGGCATTTGAGGGTTGTGTTACAAAGATTGAGGGAGGAGAAATTGTATGCCAAATATGACAAGTGTGAATTTTGGCTGAAGGAGTTTGCATTCTTGGGTCATATGATGTCGGGGGATGGTATAAAGTGGATCCTAAGAAAATCGATGTGATCAGAAATTGGCCTACACCATTGACCCTGTCGGATATTAAGAGCTTCTTGGCCTAGTGTGTTATTATAGAAGGTTTGTGAATGGGTTCTCCTCCATGGCTTCCCCTATGACAAAATTGACCGAAAAGAAGGTTAAGTTTGTGTAGGCCGATGAGTGTTAGAGGAGCTTCCAAACATTGAAAGACAAGCTTGTGGCTGCTCTTATATTGTCACTACTGGATGGGCTTGAGGGATTTGTGGTGTATTGTGATGTTTCACGGGTTTGTTTGGGTTGTGTGTTAATGCAAAACGGTGAGGTCATAACTTATGATTCTAGACAACTCAAGGTACATGAAAGGAGCTATTGTACACATGATCTAGAGTTAGTCATCGTTGTGTTTGCATTAAAGATTTGGCGTCACTATTTGTATGGGGTGCATATGGATGTGTTCACCGATCATAAGAGCCTCCAATATGTTTTCACTCAAAAAGATCTTAACTTGAGGCAAAGGAGATGGTTAGACCTTCTTAAAGACTATGATATGAGTATGCACTATCACATGAGTAAGGCAAATATGGTGGCAGATGCTTTGAATAGGGTGTCTATGGGTAGCGTAGCCCATGTTGATGGTGGTGATAAGGAGATGGCTAGGGAGGTGCATCAATTGGCTAGATTGGGGGTTACGTTGGAAGAGGTTAATGATGATGGTGTTGTTGTTGATGGGTCTAAGTCTTCATTGGTTGATAAGGTGATAGAAAAACAAGATTTTGACTCCTCCTTGCTTGAATTGAAGGCCTTGGTGAAAGAGGGCAAAGTAGAGGTTTTCTCCCAGGGGAGATGGGGCCCTTAGGTACCAAAGTAGGTTGTGTGGGCCTTGTGTTGATGATTTATGGGGAAGATCCTTGATGAGGCCCACAATTCTTCTTATTCTATCTACACTAGTTCCACCAAAATGTATAGAGACTTGAAAGATGTGAATTGGTAGGGAGGCACGAAGAGGGACATTGCCAAATTCATTTTCGGTTGCCATAGTTTTCAACAAGTCAAAGCCAAACATCAAAGGTCGGGTGGCCTAACTCAAGACATAGAGATTTCAACTTGGAAGTGGGAGGTGATTAATATGGATTTTGTGGTTGGGTTGCCTAAGACTAGAAAAGGTTTTGATTCCATTTTGGTGGAGGTCGATAGGATGACGAAATTGGCTTACGTTCTACAGATTAAGACCATATATGGGGCTGAAGAGTATGCAAGGTTGTACATCCATGAGTTAGTGAGGTTCAATGGGGTTCCTTTGTCTATCATATTGGATCGTGGTTCATAATTCACTTCACACTTTTAGAGGTCTTATCAAAGGGCTCTTGGTACAAAAGTTCACCTTAGTATGTCCTTTCACCCCTAAACGGATGGCCAAGCCAAAAGAACTATTTAAGCCCTTGAAGATATACTTAGGGCATGTGTATTGGAGTTAAGGGGTAGTTGGGATGACCATCTTCCTTTGATTGAGTTTGCCTACAACAATAGCTATCACTCTAGCATCGGTATGGCTCCTTTTTAGGCTCTTTATGGGAGACGTTGTTGATCACTGGTTGGTTGGTTTGAGGTTGGAGAGGTGGCTTTATTGGGACCATATCTAGTTATGGAGTCTCTTGAGAAGGTTAGGATGATTAGAGAAAGGTTAAAGACAGCCCAAAGTCGTCAAAGCTCCTATGCCGATATGAGAAGAAGAGACCTTGAATTCAAAATGGGTGATTAGGTTTATTTAAAAGATTCTCCATTGAAAGGTGTGGTCCATTTTTGTAAAAAGGGGAATTTAAGTCCAATATATGTTGGTCCTTATGATATCTTAAGGAGGCTTGGCTAGGTAGCTCATGAATTGAAGTTGCCTAGTGAAATGAGTTTGGTTATCTGGTGTTCCATGTCTCTATATTGAGAAAATGTGTTGGTGATTCTAATGCTATTGTGCCTCTTGATGTTGTGGGGATTGTTGAGGATAACTTGACTTATGAGGGGATTCCGGTTCATATTTTTGATAGGCAAGTGAAGTGATTGAGGAACAAGGAGGTGGCATTCATTAAGGTCCTTTGGAGGAACCAAGAAGTCGAAATTGCTACATGGGAGGCCAAAGCAGACATACAAAAGTGGTATCCTTATCTTTTCCACTCCACTCAAGCCTAAGGTACTAATTCTAAGTCCTATATGTGATTTCAAGTCTTGTACTTCAGCCCCTATGTCATTCATATGCATTCATGTTTAAGTTGGCATATGGCTCGGAATGCCTGGAATTTTAAATTTCATATATCTTAAAATTCATTCGCAATATCGTAAATTCGACTTCGTATTCTTGTTCAGGGGGTTAAAATTAGGGGGAGAAGGGTCTAATCCTTATTTAAGAGTGAAAGATTAGTAATTATGAAATTTCAAGAATGCAATTTCCAGTGAGCAATCCGCTTTCCCCATGCGACATGCACCATTTTAAAAAGGTGCCTGTTTTTTTTAAGTTGGTCCAATACTTCTAAGTCTTGGGAATAAGTGTTCCCAAACGTGCTTTTACCTGCACTTAGCCTTATTTTACCCTCATATAATCCTAAACATTTCCCAATACTCACTCCAACACTTAGCCATATTTTCATTCCCAAATTCAAGTCTCAAACCCTAATCTGGAACTAAGGTTTTCCTTCAAGGTTCTTCTTCAAGCTTCAAGCCTCCATCTTCAATCTTCACCAAGTTCATCTCCAAGCTAAGGTATGTGGGTTTCTTTCATAGTTTCCTTTCACCCATAGTACCCAAGCCTCCATTTATTCAAATTGCATGATTTAAAGTTGATTTACAAATGAGTCTTGCTTATTATGGAATTCACTGCACACTATGTTAAAGCTATGTGAAATTGTGACTGTTTTGCTATATTTTGAGCTATAATTCATTGATCTATTGTAAGATTTGAGAAGGGGGTTTTGATGTATGTTGCTTGATAGTATTGCAAGGTGTTGACTGATACTTTTACATTGGATTTTCTTGCATGATTTCATCTCTATATTTCATGGTTTTATACTAGCATTACAATGTTTTGATAAAATGACCAGATGTGTTTTCTTGAGGAGTTGAAAGTCCGATGTATGAGATATGATATGATTGACTATATGATGATGAAATAATCTTATGTATATGATATAATCTATATAAAGTATTGCATTAGACCATGCCCAATCAAGAGGACTAAGATCCCGGATAACCTTGTCGAAGGGTTTGTACCTTGATAACCGAGGTGCGGGGTTTGTACTTTGCCACCAGGGTAATAAGGTGAAATTATCATCAACCATATGAGAGATTTGTACCACACCACCAGGGTGATGGGGTGAAACCATCTCAACCAACCAAGGGTTTGTACTTTAGAAATCTAGTTTGGTCTCTTCTTCACATATGATATCCTATATAAATATTTACTTAAGAATGATTTACTCAAGCATTGACCATACATGCCATATTATTATATTATGCCTATAGCCTATTGTTATGCATTTCCATTATGATGCCTATCTCTTTTTGCATTGCATCCTACATACTTAGTACATTCAAATATACTAACGCATACTCTTGCCTACATGATATCACCATGTAGGAACAGATGCCCAAGTTGATCATCCTCCTCCTCCACGTGGCTAGTTTGGTACTACTCAAGCTAGTTGGTGAGTCCTCCATCCAGGAACGTTTATTTATGTTTCTATTATTATGTGTTGAGACACTCTTCCTTATGTTCCATTTTGACTATGAGGGTGAGCTCGGTTGCTTTGTCTTGGCCCCCACTTTTATCTATGCAGTAGAGGTATTTGTTGGACATGTTATGTATCTGTGATATTAGCTTGACTCATTGGCTCTTGTTTATGATGTTATGCAAGTTTTCCCCTTAGTCCCTTTGCCCCTATTTTTACTCTTTATGTCATTTATATGCTTCCGTAACCAATGATGTGTAATGATATGTTAAGAGGCTTGTTTGAGGTTCCTTCGGGTTCCCCATTCACCGTGTTATGTTTAGGCCCTAGGCTTGGGTCATGACACACAATTCCCTTACATGAATCAATCTAGTTTCTTAGTCGAACAAGCTCCCTATATTACTACATTCTATTTACTCCAACATCTCTCGAATTCAGCATGAACAACTAATTTACCACCTAGTTGGCCGGACTATGCAATATAAATTGAAATAATATAGGAATAATCAAAATAACCCATTCGTAGATGACAAAAGTCAAGAACTAAACATCGTTTATGACTACAACCCCAGAATATGGAGACTTAGCCACTCATAGTCACTATATACATCATGAATGACCTAGAAAGCATTAACAACCAAGCAATAAAGATCAAACTAACCAAAGTAACCTTAGAAAAAGGTTTTCAGTTGTCTCTCTCTCTGTTCTTGCATAAACACCAACATGAAAACTTAATGTTTTTGATGGAATATAATTAAAAATCCCGTAACTTGACTTTTTACTTCACATCCTCAAGTCCGAGACGCGGACGTCTTGTTTCAACTGGGTTTCCGCTCATTTTGCTAACTGGACAATTCTTCCCATCTTTTGCACAAGTCCGAGATGAGAACTGTACCAATTTTTCTGCTTCGTTCCTTTTTTCTTCATTTTTCAGCTTCCACAACTTCATTCAAAGTTTGCAATGCAAACTTTAGTATTTTTGCTACTTCAACTGATTTTTATCTTCTAAATCCCGAGCTGTGTTCTTCCTTCAAATCCCGATGTGACTCCAGACTCTCACAATTTGAGCAAAACCTGCAAAAACAAAACTAAACGGTACACTTGGCCTCATGTTAGCAAAATAAGAGAAAACAAACTAATAAGACCTACATTTTATGAATCTACCCTCTAACTAGGCTCTATTTATAGGTATTTTTGGCTAATTAAGTTTATAAATACGCCTAAGATCATATAACTTCCTGATTAACTCAAACATCCACACAATTCCCAAGTAATCAAACCAATAACCATCCTAACAGTCCCAAAAAATCACGTACACATGCTTAAATCAACACAATAACTTCAAAACCATAGAAATGACCTAGAGGGTTATCACCAATAAGTGGAAATCCTATTGATAAGATGAGATGAGATCATAAAAATCGAGATAATCTTATCATTGTGATAATATGAGACTTCTGATAGCTTTTTGATAGTGTTGTGGTTAATTGATGATATTTGTGATAATTTGAGATTTATGAGCTTACTTGGAAACTTGCTAAGCCTGTTTCATTAGCATCTTAATTGCTGATGAGATAATGATTATATGAGATATATTGATGGTGTTGCAGTACTAATTGATGCACTTGGCATAGCTTATTGAAGTTGTGGCTATTTTACTTATTATTTGTAATTTATTTTTCTATTACGTATATGCTTGAAAGGTTGCATTGGTATGCACATATTTCATAAAGATTGGTTGCATTGGTATGCACACATCTTATTACATCCATACCACTTGAGATATTATGACACATTGAGGCATTTCTTTTTACGGCCTCCAAAGCCTTGAAATACTTCAGTATGGGGCTATGATGCCTTGATATATTCCTATTTATGGCCTGCGATGCCTTGAGACATCTGAGTACATGGCTGTGATACCCCTAAGTTCTATCTGGTAGCTTCGGCTCGATAGATGTGTACATCGGCACTGTGACAATCGTGATTTCATCTCATACATGGTTTACGATGCCATCGTTTTCATATATTGCATATGCATTGCACCTCTGATTGTATTTACTATTTGTAACTTATAATGTTTGAGTAGTAACCCCTTTGATGCAGGCGATAGGATTCTTCCTTATTACATACTTGTTCGATTTCGCTTACTTAGTCGGTTGGACTTATTCGTACATTTCAGTGTACTAACCCCTACTTTGTTTCCTCCCTACAAATTGAGCTCAGGGACCCACATCGGGTAGCTAATTCCATCCGGCAGAGTTGTTCTTCATCTGTACAGATCCTAATGATGAGGCTCAGACTCCGAGTCACCATGGATGTTTGAGATTTCTTTTATTGTCTTTTGTTTAGACATTGTATCAGACATTATCAGACAACTTGTATTTTCATTTAAGATAGTTGTATCTACTCTTTCATACTACTTTAGATTCTCTTGTACTTATGACTCTAGGTTTTGGGATTTCATTGTTATGTTGTGATTGTTTTTGCTTTACTTTATTCTTCTTTAGTCGCGATCAGATTTTGGATCATTATAAGTTTTGTGTCATAGCTCTATGTTCATTGGGCTCATGATTCAAGGTCAAGGTGTCTAGTAGAGTCTTACAGATCAGTATGTAGACCATCGTCGGGAGGCTAGAGGGCACTCGATAGGAAAAACATTCATATCTTGCTTCTATTCATACATTTCTTCACACCAAATGATTTGAAAGTGTCTAATCTACTCCTTCTGCATAGATACTAGTTACTATATCCCAATAATTGATGAGAGATCCTAAGTCAGCTGTTGTGGCTCCCATGCATAATCGAGATAGGGCTCATGGTAGGGCCAAGGACCGAGGACTTGCTAAAAGAGAAGCTCGCTCAGAGGAAAGACTAGATCGGATTCTCCTAAGTTAGAGTATGTGCTACAGGGGCCTACAGACAATGTTTCACTATCTCCAGCCCCTATGCCACACCCTTAGTTTAGGAATTACTTTTGCCATTGTTGGCTAGATTGGAGGGAGCTCCTCTGGCCAGTTACTGTTTATGTACTTACTTCCATTAAAACTGGTTATCCCTTCTGTACCTCCAATTGAGCTAGCCATAGTCCATGTTGGTCCTTCCTAGTCCCAGCGGGTCCTCCTATGACTATGATGATTTTGCCTCAGACATCTAGGCTGGGTTCGGGTACACAACTTCAGTGTTTGTCTATAGCTGCATCTATTACACCACTCCTATTTATGGTGATAGCATCTTCTGCAAGCCCAGTCATGGTAACCACTAAGCAGAAGAGTTTTGAGCAGTTTGTGCATTTAACTCCCCTGAGATTTGATGGCACCACAGGTGATAGAGCTTATGATTGCTTGTAAGGGTGTATGACCTACTATATAATTTGGCTATTCTTGAGTCTTATGGAGTTACATATACCTCTTACCAGTTCATCCATCTTGCTAAGGAGTGATGGAGCTTAGTTTTGGCTTGTCGACTTGTTGGATCTCTAGTCATGACATGGGAACAGTTCACAGAGGTACTTTTGGAGAGGTTAGTGCCATATAGCCTTTAGGATAGCTGTCGGGATGAGTTTGATAGACTTCAGTAGGGATCTATGTCAGTTTCAGAGTACTAGGCCAGATTTTATGCATTTTCTAAATAATCCCTATCTAATATTCCTACTGAGTTCGAGAGGATTCGAAGATTTTCCAAGGGATTGGTAGGATATCTTCAGGAGGTTACAACTTCCTAGGTTCTGGCAGAAGGCTTATTTCAGAGCATTATGGATCGCACTCGCTTGATAAAGTGCATCAGGCATGATAGACAGGGTGGCGGGAGGAGGTTCCGTCAGCATGACCAATTTAGTGGACACCTACCATGGGACCGAGAGTTTCAGAGGTAGGGCCATCAGGGTCGAGCCGTTCATGCAATTATCCTAGTATCTGATATTATAGATAGGTCCAGATCTATTTAGGCAGGTTGTGATAGCTCCTTTAGTGCACCCAGGTGTGGTGGCTTTTTAGGACATCTATCTCAGAGGCAGGAGACCAGGGCTTGTTACGATTATGATGAGATTGGATACTTGGACCATCATTGTCCTTACCGTGCACCTCTCCCCAGGCTTCTAGTTCTCAGCCAGGTCGTTCAGCTCTAGCACCAGCACCCAGGAACTCCTCTCAGGGTATGAGGGGAGGTACCAGAGGAGGTCGTGGCATAGTGAGAGGTGGAGCTCATGTTGGCCCATAGGATAGTGGTGGGCATCGATTCTGTTATGTTGTTCCAGATAGAGCTGAGGCAGAGTCCTCTGATGTAGTTATCATGGGTATGGTTCCAATGTGGTATCACTCGACTTCAAATTTATTTGATTCAGGCTCTACTTATTCCTATGTCAGCCTATTTTGCTTCTGATATTGTTATTATGTGTGAGCTGCTTGCCGAGCCTATTTGTGTTTCCACCTCGACAGGTGAATCATTAGTCGTGAATCGAGTATATCGGAGTTGTGTGGTGACTTTTATGGGGAGATATATTGTTGCTAACTTGATATTATTGGACATGGTTGACTTCGATGTGTTATTAGGCATGCATTGGTTGTCACCTTATCATGCTATTGTTGATTGTCATGTGAATACCATGACCTTATCTTGCCCCGACATGCCTCTATTGGTGTGGACTAAAGCACCTATAAGTTATGATGGGGTAAATTATGTGGGATAAGTAATGATGGTATAAGTTATGTTGAGGTTATATTTTATTGAGTGTTTGGTTTGTTGGATAAATTTTAAGAATATATTATTTGTTTACAAAAATGCCCTTGACTTTATTAGTTTTTTATACATTTTTTTCTTGCTTTAGTTATTCAATATTCATTTTAAAAATAAATCTTTCATCTTATATAGCTTAAATATTTTTATGTGTGCATGGTATGCATTTAAAATAAAACTTTCTTCTTATTTAATTTAAAAATACAACTTCTATTTTTAAATTTGTTATGAAAAATCAAAATATCATAAAAAATAAGAATTAGTAAATAAAATTATATTATATAATGCAAATTTTTAACAGAAAAATATGAAGAAATATCATAAAAATAAGGAGGGAAGGTTGTGAATGTTATTATATATCTTATTAAAAATAATATAAATACACATAAATATTTAAAATGAGATATAAAAAAAGGTTTTAAAGGGTACCCATGTTATTTATTCATTTTATCCCGGGAAAAGTTATCCCAGGATTAGTATACCCTCCAAGAAAAGGGATAACTTATCCCGCTACTATTTATTAGTCCCGGGATAAGTTATCCCGGGTTTGCCAATCAAACATCAAATTAAAGTCCACTATATTTTTATCCTAGGATTATATATATTAATCCTTCACACCAAATGACCCCTAAAGGTGTTATTTCTTATATGCATGCTTGTCGGTTGATAGAGAAGGGTTGTTTGTCATATTTAGCTCATGTTTATGTTGTTTCTCAGGAGCCTAAATCATTGGGGACCACTAGGGTTGCTAGAGAGTTTATGGATGTATTTCCGATTGACTTACCCGATGTCCCTCCAGATCGTGATATTGACTTTGCTATTGATGTGGAGTCGAGTACTAAGCCCATATCTATTGCTTCTTATCAGGTGGCTCTAGCCTAATTCAAGAAGTTGAAGGAACAATTGGAAGATTTGTCAAAGAAAGGATTTATTCATCCGAGTGTATCTCCCTGGGTTATTCCTGTTTTATTTGTGAAGAAGAAGATGATACTATGCATATGTGTATTGATTATCGACAGCTGGACAAAGTGACCATCAAGAATAAGTATCTTTTGCCTCGCATTGATGACCTTTTTGACCAGTTGCAGAGTACCTCTATATTCTCCAAGATTGATTTGAGGTACGACTATCATTAGTTGAGAGTTCAAGAGTTTGACATATCAAAGACAACTTTCAAAACCTATTATGTGCATTATGAGTTCGTGGTTGTGTTTTTCAGGTTGACTTATGCCCCGACTGCTTTTATGGAGTTGATGAGTGTTCAAGCCCTATCTGGATATTTTTTTTATTGTGGTTATTGATATTGATGATATCTTGGTTTATTTCAAGAGTGAGGAAGATTATGTTCAGCGCTTAAGGACTACACTCCAGAGATTGAGAGAAGAGAAGTTATATGCCAAGTTTTCAAAGCGCAAGTTTTTGCTTGAGTTCGTTGCATTTCTGGGGCATTTAGTGACTAACGATGGTATCATGGTCGATCCGGCCAAGGTAGCAACAATTTGTGAGTGGGCTAGGCCTACTTTCCTAACTAAGATTCGGAGTTTTACTGGTCTACTAGGGTATTATTGACGTTTTGCTCAGGGTTTTTCATCTATAGCAGTCCCGTTGACTAGATTGACTCACGAGTCATCTGACAACTCGTAAATCAATATACTGATAAGTTGATTTTTGAACCAACAAGCTACGAAACCTAATCTGCAGGTCGTGTATTAATGTACGGGCCGTTTGTTGTCTCGTGCATGGGCCTCAGACTTAGAAAATTTCACCAAGTTAGCTAGGGGACCTGAGACACTCATATACGGGCCGTAGATGGCCTTCGTAGTTTCTCCCAATGACTTTTTCCTAGTTGTTTTCTCAGCTCCTCCTGGGTATTTACAGTCAACTAGGCGAAATAACTTAGAGGGTATTACATTTATATTTTGTATTCCTTTGTCAATGGCTAAGGGACTTTATGCAGGTAGAGTCTGATATTCCTTTCTCATTGAAAAAAATTAGATAGCTAGTAGTCTTGTGTATTTGTTTGGCTTAAAATAAATTTATGTCCAAGAACCTACTTAATTACTTATCTTTCTTGTAAGGTTGGAAATTTCAAGTTTGTTCCCTTAGAAATGACTCATCACTAAAAACTTCTTAGAGTAATCAACAAAGTCACCAATGTAATATCATATACTTGAAATTAGTGATTGTTAAACATGAAACTTATAGCGATCATCCTTATACTTGAAATTAGTGATTGTTAAATTAATGTTTGACAAAGTTTCCCACACGTGCTACAATTTCCTATAGTTGTGCTGAGAAAGGGAAGAAACTTAGAGCGATCATCCTTCTAGTTCTTAATAGTATAAGTCTGATTGCCTACAGATATGTTATCATTCAAAATGTTAATAGAACTTTCTTGATATATGTAACTTATATTGAGTCTAGTTGTAGCGTTAGGAATTTCCTACAACAACTAGACTCAGTACAGATTAGAGATATCTAGAAAATTGTATTAACTTTTGAAAGGTAACATAACTATAGGAAATCATACTATTAAGAACTATAAGGATGATCGTTATAATTTTCTCCCCTTCTCTCAGCATAACTGTAAGAAATCGTGAGTTTGTGCGGGAAAGCTGGATGAAACTTTTGAAAAGTGATGAGCATATTAAGAAGTTAGAATAAGTGCAACAAATCATCATAACGATCGTGAATTGCTGTTGGGACACAAACAGGTGGCTTTTTCTCAATTGGAGAATATTGCTAGAGACTTGTAAGTATATATTTCACAAACGTATAAGTAACTTCTTTATGTTATGTTGTTGGATATATTCGCTTGTATATAAACACATCTTATACAACAAACACAATTGTATCTAAAAAGTAATTTTCTCTTGTATAGGCTGCTCAAAAGAGTAGAGATCCAACACCAAGTGAGATACATTTGCACATCCATATACATGATCATGATAAAAAAATCTTTTGTTGATGAGCATTCTCGAATTATCCATGTAAGTTCAAAACTTTGAAACCTATTTAAAAATGTACATGTTATTTCTCATTAGAAGAGGAAACTTGGCTGAAATGCAAGGACACAATTAGATGTTATTTTGTCTATAATTGGAAAATCTTTTGTAAGACACTAAAGCAAGGACTTAGTCAGATGATGTTTCGAGGATCACTCCCCCAAACAGTCTGACTGTAACTTGTCATTTGCATAGCTATTTGCATTTCCAGAAACTAATTTATATATTGTATTCCTTTGTCAATAGAAAAATCAGATGGATACATTCTTGCGTATTTTGTTTGGGTTAAAATATATATATGTCCAAACACCTACTTAATTGCTTAGCTTTCTTGTAACGTTGGAAAGTTCAAGTTTGTTCCTTTAGAAATTACTAATCACTAAAAACTTCTTAGAGTAACTGATAAAGGCATCAATGTAATATTTTGTACTTGAAATTAATGATTGTTGAACAAGAGGTCATTTTAGTTTGTAACAAGTGATTAGACATTGTACTTTGCGGTGGTTTTTTCAACAAGTCATATGGCAAGTTGTCCATAGTAAATTAGTTGTATGAAAATATAGCTATAAAAGTTTTGGTGCTTGTCGCCTGTCAATTAAAAGCACTTCCTACGTTTGAGCTTTTCATGAATAGTTTATACCACATTATGTCGAAACGCCTACTAAACGCCAACATTTTGATTCAAGAATTGAGGTGGTTTAGCAATTTATTTGATTCACTTAGTATGCCAAAAGCTGCCAGGAGGAGAAGTGTGTGTTTGGATTGTTGTTTGAAATTTCCATCTGAGGCTGAATTTGCATTTAATTTGACATAAAACCTTTTGAGTTATCCATATAGAGAATTTGACTTAAATTCTCTGTATATGACACTTTGTATTATGATGAAATATCATTAAGAGAACCAGTGATTCTTGCACTTAGTAATCAAAATTAAAAGCTGGGTGGTCTGATGGATGCAAGTAGGGATGGAAAAATTATAACCCAACCCATTATGATGGTGGGTTCTCCAACTCGAAGGGTAGTGGTGGTTATGGTCACTTCCAACAGGGCCAAAGTTCTAATGCAAGGTTGGTTAATGCTAGGATGCCTCCTTCCAAGGCACAAGAGGGAGGTTGGCCACTGCCTCCTCAATGTATTTCATTTGAGTTTGGGCGGATTAATTACCTGCTCATTTATTAACACAATCCATCTCAATCCAACCATTTTGAAATTGGATTGATATGCGACCGAATTGACTCGAGAGAGATTTTGTCAAAATATTTTTCAAAGAGTTTTTATCGTTACTTAATATGTCTTATATAGTCATAAAAAAATATAATTTTATTAAGTACTAAAATATTATAAAAGAACAAATAAAATAAGTAAAATTTAATAAAACTTGGGTCAGATGGATCTTGACCCGCTCTATAACCCATTGCTCAACTCCATTTTGACCCAATCCATTTTGATCCAAGAAAATTCTAGTTGGGTTGGGTCTTCACCTGTCAAATGTCTTAGGCCCATTATGACCCATTCGAATTTGACTCAACTCGCCCAATTACACCTCTAGATGCAAGAAAAGAGAGAAGTATTTGTGACTTTGGATTGAGGCAAATTCACTAGTTCATCAGTGCGTCCTTCAAATCCCATGGCTGGAAAAAGAAATCTCAAGCTCTTTTAATATTCGTTGATACCATATAAAATAAGATTATTCAAGTGAATTGCCTTTATTGATAGTACTTTTCAATACTATATACAAGTTGTACCTCTATAACTAAGAAAACTTATCTTTACATTTAATTACAGATAATCCAATTTATAGAGTTAAGAAAATACATCCTTGTGATTATGCAATCATATAAGAAAACATACCCCTGTGATTATGCAGTAATATAAGATCTTCCAATAGCTACATAACATTATATTAGCTCACAAAATAATAGAATCTGAAAAGATTAGGTACATAAATGACATTTTGACATCATCAAAATTGTCATCAGTAGAATTTGACTTAAATTAATGTATGTGAAACTTTGTATTCTGATGAAATTTAATTAAGAGAACCAGAATGAAAAATGTAGAATATAATCAACTTAAAGATACAAGAATAACAAGAATATGTATATGGTTTGGCTGAAATATTTTGTTTAAGCTTAAAAGGTTATATACGTTTAAATTTTTTTTGAAATTAATGATCCCAAGTACATTTAAAGTTAAAAGGTTATGCATGTTTCTGCATTTGACTTCAAAAATCATTGTCCCAATCTTCAATACTTTCTTTTTTTCTCTACTTATAACAGGAAAAATATGAGGAACTATTACGAAAAAATAGTGTCTTAATCTAATATTGATCATTGTGAAGCAAACAATCAAGCTATGGGGGAGAAAAGAAGAGAACAATATATTATCTTGGATATAAAGCAAAAAATTACTATGGGCAGAATCTTTGTACGTCATCATCAGTACCACCTTCAATTTCTCAATCAACATCGATAACAAATATTTTTTAGTTTGAAAAGCAAGTGATTATTGCACTTACTAATCACTTTCTTTCTGTTATTGTTGAACGAGTACAAGAGGTGATTACTCTTACGAGTAGAACGTCAGTCTTTTGAAAAGTACAAATTGTGCGGTTGCACTATTTGATGAATGAGGTTATTTTAATTGGACAGTTGGTAGATTGCTTTTGATGTTTTGCATCGAAAATATGTGATTTTAATTTTGCTATCTATCTATCTATATATATATATTGAATCGTCTATGAGTATTATTTTATAGAATTGTAGCTTATTTTAGGAGTATTTAGTAATTTGCATTTAATTTATTTCAGTAGTGTATATATTTATTGATAAGTATGGTATTTAAGTATTAGTTAATGTATCTATTAAAGGTTATTTATGTAATTGTATATGTATTAACTCTGTATAAGTACCTTCCAATACCATCAAAGTAACATGGAGTTCAGTTTTCATGGTATCAGAAGCCAAAACAAAACAAAAAAAAACCACCAATGCTGGAACTTCAGCCGCTGCCACCGCTGTCATTGTGCCTGCTGCTTCAGCGCCAATGCTGTCATCTCCGTCTTTAAACCCTACCCATCAACTCTCAATTAAACTAACTTCAACAAACTTTTTACTTTAGTTAACTGAATTTCTACCTATGATTCGTGGTTGTGGATTAGAGCATCATCTTGATAGCTCCCAACCAATTTCAGAACGATTTCTTGCTGAAAATCAATTGAATCCCGTGTATCAGAATTGGATACGACAGTATCAAATAGTTTTGAGTTGGATTGTGGCCTCTGTTTTAGAGAGTGTGTTACCATAAATAGTACGTGTTGAGACCTCTCGTGCAGCCTGGGAAAAATTGATTTCGGTGTATGCTACGGCATCGAAGTCAAAAATTCATGAATTGAAAAATCAGTTATACACTCTTTCTCGTGGTTCTGATCAATTGAGACGTATATCCAAAAAGCTAAGAGTATAGCTGATCAACTTGCTGCCTTACAACATCCTGTTGATGAGGACGATCTTGTTGAGTATGTTAAAGGTGGTTTAGGTGCATCCTATCACCCTTCTACAAGATCTCTTGATGCGACACAAACTGATGTATCTTTTGATACCATGTACACTCCTTTTGACGGAAGAAAGGCAATTGAAGAATGAAGAATCTGCTATAATTGCGCCAACTGCTCACTACGGGATGGCTCAACCTCAGCGTGGGCGAGGTCAAGGCCGTGGCAATGGCAACCGAGGACGTGGCAGGGGTGGTTACTTTGCTTCTCCATCACCACCTGGCCATGGATTCTCTGCTTCAATTCAAACTGCTGCCACGAACAATCAATCTTGTAATCCAGTTGTGCAGGCAACACCATTGGATAGTTCTACTATCAATTGTTATATTTGTGGAGGACTTGTACATGTGTCCCATGTTTGTCCTTCACCAAGGACTGGAAACACTCAACGAGTGTCACTAAACCATCTTCTAACCTTGCTAGAACCTCTTCACAACCCTCCCAGTCATGGCTTATGCACAGTGGTACCACACACCATCTTACTACTAATCTTGACAACCTTGCTATTCACTCTGAATATCATGGTCCTGAAGAAGTTGTTCTAGGTAATGGTTCTAAATTACCATCTCTCATGTTGGTTCTTCTTCTTTGCATGTTCCAGGTGCTTCTTTTAATTTAGATAATATTTTGTGTGTCCCTACTACTAAGCCGAATTTAATTTCTGTTAGTTCTTTTGTTAAGGCTAACAGTGTTTCTTGTGATTTTTTTCCTGACTATTTTCTTGTGAAGGATTTGGAAACAAAGGCTCCATTGTTCAAAGGCCCGAATGAAGATGGTCACTACACCCTTCCAGCATCTCCGTTGAAGTCTCCTATCCAGTCATACCCCGCAAAATTAGGATCATGGCATGCTCGGCTTGGACATGCTTCACCTTCTACAGTTTATCGTTTAGTTTCAAATAATAGTTTAAATTTTAATAGCTCTAGTAGTTCCCGTAGTTCATTGTGTCAGGCTTGTGTAACGAGCAAAATTCATAAGTTGCCTTTCCCAGTTTATGAATATTCAGCTAATGGTCCTTCAGATTTGATTTGTTCAGATGTTTAGGGTCCAAACACAGAAATCTCAAAAGATGGTTTCCGTTATTATGTTATATTTTTTAATCACTTTAGCAAATATTCTTGGATATATTTTATTAAGAACAAATCTGATGTGCATGATATTTTTCATCAATTTCGTTTATTGGTTGAGAAATATTTCGGTTGTTCCATTAAACAATTTTAGGCAGATTGGGGAGGTGAATTTCAAGCCTTAACTTCCTACTTGCGCACATATGGGATCACACGACGTGTTTCTTGTCCATATAGCCCTGAACAGAATGGGTGTGCAGAAAGGAAACATAGACATGTCACCAAAACTGGTCGTGCATTTCTACTTCACTCTCATGTCCCTTCTAAATTTTGGACAAACGCCTTTGAAACGACTGTCTTTATTATCAATCATCTGCCCATACCTCGGTTAAATTATCAAAGTCCATATGAAATTTTGTTTGGTAACAAGCCTGATTACAATCAATTACGTGTTTTTGGTTGCTTATGTTATCCTTGGCTTCGTCCTCATTCACAAAATAAACTTAGTCCTCATTCTACTCCCTGTGTTTCTTGGCTATAGTCGCACTCACAAAGGCTACAAGTGTTATGATCGTGCCTCTAACAAGTTTTTTGTCTCACATCATGTGTTGTTTGATGAACAGGTACTCCATTTTTAAGAAGTCGATGATGTGTGCGCTGCTTATATTAAGCCTGACACAAACCAATCTCTTGCTCTTATTACTTCTAATATTGTTCCAGTTGCACCTATGCATCCACCAAGGTCACAACCTCAACCACCAGTCAGCCAAGAATCTGCCTCACCTCATCTGTCATCCTCTCCAGAGTGTTCTCCTGCACCATCACCATCTCCATCACAGGCTTCTCCAATTTCACTTGGTACTGGCTCAAATAATACACAAGTTTGAGACCTTGACATTTTGGTTGATGGTGATGTTCCTGATTCTCCAGGTGACTCCAATTCTGATGGTGTTGCTTCAATGGGTGTAGTCACACCTATTCGCAATCATCCAATAGTTACACGAGAGCAAATAGGAAATCTTAAGCCCAAACATATCCAGTCCTTCTCTGTCTCCTGTGGCGTTGCTCTTGATCCCACATGTTACACTCAAGCAATTAAAATTCCTGAATGGAGATCCGTTATGTCAGCAGAATATAATGCACTCATTGCAACAGGTGCATGGAAGTTGGTTCTACCCAATCAGGCTACGAATGTCGTTAGTTGTAAATGGGTTTTCAAGACAAAAAAAAAAAAAAAAAAAAAAAAGATGGCTCCATTGAACGACATAAGGCCAATTTAGTTGCCAAGGCTTTCCATCAACGTACTGGAATTGACTTTGATGATACTTTCAGTCCCATTGTCAAACCTACAACCATTCGCCTATTGCTTTCTATTGCAGCGTCACAGGGGTGGATTATTAATCAACTTGATATCTCTAACACGTTCTTGCATGGTAAGCTAGACGAGGATGTATACATGATTCACCCTCCAGGTTTTGTTGACCCCAATCATCCAAATCATATATGCAAGCTAGAGAAGTCTATTTATGGCCTTAAACAGGCTCCTCGAGTCTGGGATAAATGTTTGACAGATGCCTTGTGTGAGCTTGGTTTTCAAGGTTCTAAAACAGATTCTTCGCTCTTTTTTAGAAGCAGGGGCACAGAAAAACTATTTTATCTGATTTATGTTGATGACATTATAGTCTTGGTCACGTCTATGCATCTGGTCTCTTCATTGATTCAACAATTAGAAATCCGGTTCTCTTTGCGCAACTTGGGCAAGCTTAATTACTTCTTGGGTATTGAAGCTTCATGGAGATCTGATGGGTTGTTGTTATATCAGTCTAAATATACATGATCTCTTGGAATGTAGTAACATGCTAACCTACAATGATATTTCTACTCCCATGTGCCCAAGTGATAAGTTGCATGCTAACGACAACACAGTTTCTTGATGGAAGTCTTTATCGAAGTATTGTTAGTGGCTTACAATATCTCACTTTCACTAGACCTGATATTTCCTTCTCAGTCAATAAAGTTGTCAGTTCATGCATACTCCAACAAAGAAACATTGGGCAGCAGTTAAACATATCTTGAGATATCTCAAATCCACGTCTTCTCGTGGCATTTTCTTTCCGAATCAGAACTCTCACCAGTTACGAGGATATTGTGATGCCAATTTGGGAGGAAATATAGATGATCGGAAGTCTACTACATGTTTTGCAATTTTCTTAGGTTCATCGCTTGTTTCTTGGTGTTCTCGGAAACAACGATCAGTTTCGCGCTCCACTACTGAGGCCGAATATCGCTCTCTTGATGCTGCCACCAGTGAACTTCTATGGATTCGTCTTTTGTTGAAAGAAATTGGCCTTTCTTCAAGTTCTGTACCTTTGTTGTGGTGTGATAACTTAAGTGTTACCTATCTCACTTCTTACCCAGTGTTTCACTCTCGCACCAAACATATGGAGATCGATTTTCACTTCATTCGAGATCTTGTACACAAAAAGGAATTTTAGGTTCGGTTTATTTCTTCTCATGACCAGCTTGCAGATATTCTTACCAAGCCTCTATTGAAGGATTGTTTTTGTACTTTGCGTGGCAAGTTGAACCTTATACCTGGTTCAACTTGAGGGAAAGTGATAAATAAATCTAATGTTTTATAAGGATATTTCTTCAAATTTAGCGGCTGTTTGATTTGCTATCATGAAAACTTGGGTGACAGATTAATGACAAACTTTTAAGCACCAAATGTGCTAGCACAAACGACGAATATGTTGCGATGGAGTAGTGACAAATATTCCATCTAATTTTCGGCAAAATGACAAATGAACTATGAAATTGGCAATGAATTGTATGAATCTAATGACGGACCAGACTGTTGCTAACAAGTAGCGACGGATATCATTTGTCTCTAAGGCATCGCTAAATTTGTGATGGAACACATTTTTTCATCACTAAGAGATTATTAACGTGAGAAATAGTAATGGTGAACAATCCGTTAATTGGCAGCGTATCATAGATTAGCGATGGATATCGTCCGTCAGTAAGCATTGATTTTTTGTAGTGTTGTGTTAATTTATTTTTCTTAATGTCTTCTTACATATTGATCTTCTATTGTATCGTGCCTTCACATCAAAAATCATAAATAACTGGAGCAATGGTGTTAACTTGCTTATATAGTTGGCTCCAACTTCAATATGACATTATCAAATGTATACAAAATTATTAATTTATTAATGACCAAATTACAAAATTGTAATATAAAATTCAATATCTGATATCTATTTTTAAACTGATTATCAAATTATCAAAGTCAAAATTTAAAAATCCTTAATCTAATATAAAAAATCTATCCTTATACATCAGTTCTAC
>JAABOM020000012.1:15697603-15710588 GCA_011800125.2 Solanum clarkiae | reverse complement strand
AAAAATATTGAACCTATACTGACATGAGCTCTTATGACTAATATGTACATGAATACAAAACCTCTTTAAACAACAATTTTTCATTGAGAGTTGAAAAGAACACCTGCCGCCTCCTAATTCCGCCCCACAAATGTGTAGCCAATGTAGGAAGGACAACAGATCATGCTGAGAAATTCAATAGCTAATGAATTAGGAACTGCAAAGTTCAACTAATGCACAATATCATAATATTATTTTATTATAATTATTATTTTGTTATTATTTATTGTTTTTTTTTACTATCTGTTATTATACTTTTGTTACTTCACTTAATGAATTCTTTTTTCCTGTAGCGGAGGAAAGTCTATTGAAATAATCTCTAAAGTAGATACAATTTGTATATACTCTTATTTTTTTCAAACTCTATATTATAAAATTGTTAGAGCATGCAATTTTAATACGAAATTATAATATTAAAGTGTGATATTTTAGTGATATAAATTGACAAGAACGTGGTTAAGCATTCATTATGTGACTTATGTAACGACAGAGTCATATTCTACCTCATTAAACCTTGTAACTCATGTAACCTCCAATGCATATATTATTTATCCACTTTATTCCTATTCAGGAGAACCAAGAATTCTTCACCTTTAAATAGTGATGTTTCTTCTTTTATGAAGTGTAAAGAAAAGATAAATGAGAAGTGTGTAAAATATTGTAGCATGTAGTGAAGATAGTGCAGTGAATAAGAGAGTTGAGACAAAGAAAAATATTCTAAGTCTTTAACTAATTCAATATACAAAAGAGAGAGTAATTATGTGTTGAAGGAAGATCTTTAATTTGTGGAGTTTTGGACTCTTAAACTAATTCGAAGTTGTTTGAATTATACAATATTGAACTATTATATGTTTGAGGGAACAAGTCAAGTGTCTTACTGCTAGATTAGTGTAGATTATATTGCAGAGAATTTGAATCTCCTTGAGAAAGAAAGGAGACCAATATATGCGTCCAGCCTAAATGATTATTTATTTTAAATTATAATTTATTGTATTTGTGATATATATTACACCAACAGAAAACTATAAAAGCAAATATTAATCAACGTCTGAACGTCTTGATTAAATGTGGCTCCACTCTAGGCCTGAGATGTTTTATGTCGACAAAAGAAGATGTATATTTTGGTGGCCTACTTAGGCAATTTCTTTATTTGTATCATAATATGGCGTTTTTCATTTTTGTATTTGATTTAGAATATACAATTTATTAATGTATGGTGAACAACTCACGAAATTGCGGGGAAGCAACATTAACTCTTTTCCCATTTATTTACCACTAAGGGGTAGTTTGGTACAATAACACAGGAATTGGTAATGTAGGAGTGTTTGTTTCATTTTATCTCATTTATTCTTTTGCTTGGTATAAAATTCTACAATTTTTTTTGTAATTACACTCTTGAATTATTATGAAATTTTTTATTTCAGGTAATTAAATCAAAGTAGATTATTTTTTATGGCTTCTAACTAGTTAGGAGATTAATAAGTTTGTTGCCATGTTTGCTAGTTTCTCACTTAAATTATTTGAGAATAAATAATTGTGATATTAATAAATTCATCATTGAACTTTGTTTTGTATCAATACAATCACTCAACTAAATTAATTTTTAAAAAATGGACATGACAAAATATTTTTTTGTCTATTATATAAATATAAAATCACAAATAAATAAAATTTTAAAATTTGACATGGTAAATCATTTGTTTTTAACCCCCAAATAAATAAAATTTGTAAGCTAATTTATTTGAATAAATTTACTAGTACAAAACTACAAATATAAAACATAAAATCAAGAAAATAAAAAAAAAGTGTAAAAGAATTTGAGGGATATTTTTATCTTTATATATTTATCCCATGATATTAAATCCAAAGTATTAGTTAATAGCCCAAAATGGGGAGATATTAATTAATATCATGTATAATATATTGACTAATACATGAATTTGTTATACGTATATTCAAAAAACCTACCAAATATATATTAACTAATACCATATATAATACATAGATTATTTCTCCTAACTAAATGTCAAATAAGGGTTAATTATCATTATGAAGTTGAAAAGAAGAGCACATTAGATTTTGTTTTAAAAAAAGAGGTGTATTTCCCCCCAATGTGAACGTTAGACTTTTCCAGCTCTAGTTGTTTATAATGGATAATAAAATGATAAAATATAAAGAATCTGAGGCAGCAGGTGACAAGTTCCTAACCCCACACTCTTGTACGATGTGTTAGTAACGGCTCCAAACAATTTCTTGTCACACTGAATTCTTTGTTTGTCATGATAAAACTCTCAAATCTTGTCAGTGTCTAATCAACTGCTGACACAACGGCTTCCTTCCCAGTTCATACTATTTTCGGTGTCTTTTTTTCACTTGATGTCTGCTATCTACATTGAAACTCGCCTAAATTCAAATTTGCGTCGAGAAGTCCCACATTGAGGGATAAAACGTTTTACTGAGCAACAATTGCCTTTATCATTTTGTAATAGTTTTTTTTTTTGATTTTTCGAGTCTTTGACCCTAAAAGTTAGAATCAATATCGTAACACAACTTTAAAACTAACCAATTGTTAGAGTGTACAATTCATACACTTAGCTAAAACAAATTTTTTGTAACGATCTATCTCCATCGTTATGGATAGATTAAAGGGGAAAGAATTTGGGCCAGAAAAATTCAAGAGCAGTAATTTGAAAATTTTGAACCTAGGCTAGATTTGGATGTAATCTGAATCACGTGAGATTTGGATAATCCAATAATGGGTTGAGGGTTGGATCTATTAGGTTGACTACGAAGACTATAAGGAGCTTGTACGACTTTATGGAAGTTAATTCGGGTGAGTAGTACTCCTAGAATTGATCTTGGGGCAAAGGCTTGATTTTAGAACATCATGATTTGAGGGTTGTTGCAAAATGGAGGCTTGAGATGCAAATTCTGAATTTCTGTATCCGTACAACTCGCCATCGTGTGATTATTCCTGCTATGATGATGTGCTATGACGGAATAAGTGGCCACCATGGTGATAAAAGTGCAAGAGGGGGTGGGTGTGTGTGTGTGTGGGGGGGGGAATGAATTGAATTTTCTTTGTTAATTTTGATAATTGATGGTCGACTAATTTGTCTATTAGTCAACTAATTTACCAAACTTTATTATGCAGTAAATAAAGTGCATAAAGGAAATTCCGTATCATATATTTTTATACTAGTTCATAATTAAAGTGGATCATAATCTAGTCCTCTTGGATTGAAGGGATATCTTTTCAAGTCTCAGAAAGATAAAGTAGAGGTTTACAAAACTTTGATCTATGCTCGATCTTTTTCTTGTTTTCTTTCTTTTCTTTTGATACAAAGTTTTCTTTTAATTTTTCTTCTTTTCTCTCTCTTTTGATTGTTGATTTTTTTAATAAAGAAATTAAGAAAATCATTGAAGGACTTCGAGAGAAAAAAATACTGCAGTATTGTCAAAGAAAATTATTTTATTAATAATTCACAATATACATTTGTAGATACAATTTTTAACTAGAAAATAGAAAAATATGCTACTAATCTTATCAATGAAATTTAAATAAAAAAAAGAAAGAAACTAATTCCTAAATTCAAGCCACACAAGACTCTAATAAAATAATTTAAAAATCCAAAAATTTTTAGCTACTCATAACTTGAATTTCTGCAAAAGAAATTTTTTACGAAAATATAGCTAGTTATATTATTTTTACAACATCCTGAGACATATCTTTAACAGTTTTCATAGTAAATCTACAAGAAATACAATGTTTTTCAAAGATAAAGAGTACAAGAGTGATTTTGAATGTTGCAGCTTGTACACCTTCAAAGATATCCTGCAGCCCTTTTTAAGTAGAAGAGATGGCACCCCAAGAGATTTGATTCTTGAAATTTAGACAATGATAATTCCTATTTTCAAGAATAAGGATAAGACTTTAATAGAAGGTGAAACAACTTTATATAGCACATCAAGTATTTTCTTTCTCGATGGATTCAAATTGATTCTTTGTAATCTCATTAGTGCTTGATTGATTTTTCAAGTCATCTGATAGAGCTTGATTGATTCATTTTCCCTTTCTTGCGTTGGGCCACATCACAGGGGATTTGAGATTTATTTGTTTTCTTTTTAGTGCGTTTCCTGCTGATCACATCCAATTATACCTCCTAATTACGGTATAAGTGGTCGTTGTTCAAATATAGAACTTAACAATGGTTAGAATCGATCCCACAAGGAATATGGTCTAGACTTAGAATAATTAAAACAACTTTAAAAAATTAATCAATTTATTTCCAAAGGGGGGAATTATGATGTAAAAAGCAATAACTAAAACCTATTCTAAGAACAATTAGGATGCAAGTATTACGAATTCAGTGAAAGAATGTCACACCCCGGAAGGGGATCCAAGGCATGGTCGACACCTAGAGACTATTGCTAGGCCCCAAGCGAACCACTTGGTCTCATCACATTCATCCAATCAACAATCTTACTAATCAGCGGAAGATAAAGAAGAATAAATGGACACATCTCATCTAGTCTCAAAATAATGTTAGAAATAAATAGCTAGTAGAAGAAAACTAGCTTAACAAATTCCAATCATCAAAATCCGACTCTAGTCTATGATGAAGACTCTATCACTATTAAGTGGTGCTAATAACAGACCCATGACTACCTCAATCAAAATAAAAAGATAAGTAACTCTAACTCCAAAGCATGATGAAAAATAATGTAATGAATCCTCCGAAGTAGGGGAGGCTCACCAATCTGCTGAACGCTCGAAGATCCTTAATGATTTGCCTGCTGATAACCTCTATCGTGAGTATCTACATCATAATATGATGTATTCCAGAAGGGGACGTTAGTACTTGAAATGTGCAGGTATGTAAAATAGCAGAGTGGAACCAAAACAGGTAGAATAATATAGAAACAACAATCAACATCAAGGATAGTAAAATCAACATGCCAGATGTCTATCTAAAGCGAGAATAAAGAGTATATAAGTGACCCATCAACTAATCAACTCATTAATCAAATCAGATTCATCTCAGAAAGACTCATCTCAACTCATCTCATCACATCACTTCTCATTTCATCACATCTCAACTCAAAGTACTCAAGGTAGGAACTTTCTGGGAGTTTCTCCTATCCGACAATAATTACTTATGAGCTAGTGATCATACAACAAGCCGCCATTGTTGCCACAACCATCCCATACTTGCCAAGTAGGGGATGAATCGAATCCACTAGGGACCCCAGCTATCCGTTAAAGCTAAGTCCACTATTGTTTCAGGGACTCTATCCAGAGGAAACCACAATGACACGTAATAGTTCTAATCCTCACCTACGCTTGGCTATGTAGTTTGACTAGTGCAAGTTGGAATACTCTTGCTCTTTTGGTTCGCCTCCCATGACTTAATGCTCATAAAATAATCCATCCAGTCAATACATCTCAATTGACTCATCTCAACTCAACCTTATAAAGGCTCTTATCATTCAATCAGTCTCATAGAGACTTTAATCATCACATCAATCAACATCTCAATTAACAGCTCAAGAATTTGAACAATCATTAGGGAACAATTGAATAGACAAATCATTAGAGTTCATTTATGGAAACTTATGGGACCATCAAGTTCTATCAACGTATCATTGTTCTCACATCTTAATCTCAATCTCAATCTCAATCACAATCACAATCACAATCACAATCATATTCTCGATCAAGGTTCTAGACTCAATCCTTATCTTCTTTCATGCATGCTCTTAACCATTAACATAAAGGGTTTATGCAATATCTCAAGAAAGTATTCAATTCAAGTAAATAAGTTTATGATGATCATCAACATGTGAAAATACGTACATTTAATATAGTTTTCAAGAATATAATCAAGAAATTATGCATATAGACTCAAGAACCTTCAGTCAACCATCTAAGAGCATCTATGGGGCACATGAGAGAATAATATCATATTTTTGTTTAGCCTTACATACCTGGGATAAATCTCCTCAAATCACCCATCAAGAATTCTTCAATCTCACGTTCTTCTTTCTTCTCTATCTTAAGCCCTAACTTTCAAGTATTGTGAAGAAGAACTTAGAATGGGGGTTTTTGAACTTTTTTACTCATCAAAATGACCTAAATGGGTCGTGAGTTACGTTTAAAAGAGGTGGGAAAAAGTCTAGGATGCCCCTAAAAAAATTTAAAATCTATAAACTTAGTGGAACAAGTCAGGATAACAGGTCCGCGACGCAAACTTGTCGTGCTCATGTGAATTTTGAAAATTCAATCCTGTCGAAAAATTGAGAAAATATATAAGTGTGGGTATGCGATAGGTCCACGTCATGGAGCTGTCGCATACCCTCACTATTTTGGGTCCGCGATAAGTCCACGTCGCGACCCTGTCGTGTACCCTTACTGTTTTTGGTCAATTTTGTGAAAATTATTTTTCGATCCGGTTGCTCTTAAATAGGGTCAAAACTACTTTCTAACTTAATTTTCTATGTTGATCGCAAATCGAGTCTCGAATTTCCCATCTGAGCTTTGGAAGATGCGTTACGCGCACGTCTCCATTCTAGGGGTATTTTGGTAATTTTATCGGGTGTTACATCATCTCCCCCTTGGGATCATTCATTCTCGAATGATGAGTAATGGTGAATATCAAGGCATTAATAGACTTGAAACTCCTCTCAACTTTCAATCTATCAATCTATCTTTCAACTCCTCATTTCTATCAACAATCTTTATTCAGACTCGAGAATAGACAATCAACGAGAAAAGACAATCAATTCTGTCAAGGGTATGGAATTTACCTTCAACATTCTCATCTATTGGCATGAATAGATGCAGATACTTTGCTTTCATCTCTTCCTCAACTTCCTATGTGGCCTCCTCAATAAATTGATTCCTCCACAAGACCTTGAATGGGGCTATCTCTTTGGTTCTCAATCTACGAATCTGACGATCAAGGATTTGGATCGGAATTTCTTTGTAGGTCAAACTATCCTTCACTCTTCTCTCCACAAGGATTACCAAGTTAGGGTCTCCCAAACATTTCTTCAACATCGACACGAAATACCGGATGAGTACCATCTAACGTGGAAGGCAACTCTAATTCGTAGGCAACCTTCCCAATCCTCTTCACAGTGTGATAGGGTCCAATATAACATGGAATCAATTTACCCTTCTTTCCAAATCTCATGACATTTTTGATAGGTAACACCTTCAAATATACGCAGTCATCCTCTGCGAACTCCAAATCTCTCCTCCTCACATTGGTGTAGGATTTCTGGCGACTTTGTGCAGTCTTCAATCGCTCTCTAATGATCTTAACCTTCTCCATTGCTTGATGGATAAGGTCAGGCCCAATCAACTCCGCTTCTCCAACCTCGAACCACCCAATTGGTGATCTACATCTCTTCCCATATAAAGCTTTATAGGGAGCCATCTAAATACTTGCGTGATAACTATTGTTATATGCAAACTCAATCAACGGTAGGTGCTCATCCCAATTTTCCTTGAAATCAAGGATGTAGACTCTCAACATATCTTCTAACATTTGAATTGTACGCTCCACCTAGCCACAGTCTTTGGATGGAAAACTGTACTCAAATTCACTTTCGTACCCAATCCTTTCTAAAATGATCTCCAAAATTGGGAGGTGAATTGAGCTCCTCTGTCTGAGATGATAGACTAGGGGACCCCATGCAACTTTACAATCTCTTAGATGTACATCTTGGCGTACTTCTCCGCAGTGATAGTTGTCTTAACTGCTAAGAAGTGAGTTGATTTATTCACCCTATCCACGATCACCCAAATTGATTATGTTGCTTTCAAGAGATCGGTAGACCAGTAATAAAGTCTGTATTGATCATCTCCTACTTCTATTCTAGAATATCAATGTTTTGCGCTAATTCACATGGCTTTTGGTATTCAAATTTCACTTGATGACAGTTCGGGCACTTAGAAACAAATTCAGCAATATCCCGATTCATTCCACTCCACCAATAGACTTATCTTAAGTTATGGTACATTTTGGTTGAACCAGGATGAATGGAATATCTAGGGCTATGAGTTTCAACCATGATTCTATCTCGTATACCATCAGCATCTGGGACGCACAATCTACTTTGGTACTTCAACACCCCATCCCCCCCTTTGGAGAAGACCATCACTTTCTGTTTGTGGATGACCTCCTTCAATTGGAGTAGTACAGGATCTCGGTCTTGCTTTTCTTTCATCTCTGCCACCAAAGATGAAGTAGACCCATTCTAGACATTAACTCCTCCCTCACCATTCTCCTTAAGTTGGATTCCTAATCGAGCTAACCAGTGTACTTCTTTAGATAGCTCCTTCATTTCTTCCTCCACATGGGCTATGCTACCCATTGACAACTTTGTAAGAGCGTCAGTAACAACGTTAGCTTTACCTGGATGGTAGAGAATGCTCATGTCATAATCGTTAAGCAACTCTAACCATCTTCTCTGTCAAGTTGAGCTCCTTCTGACTGAAGACATACTGCAAGTTCTTGTGGTGAGTGAACACGTTCACATGCACTCCATACAGGTAGTGATGCCAGATTTTGAGTGCGAACACCACCGCCGCCAACTCAAGATCATGAGTTGGATAATTCCTCTCATGAATCTTAAGTTGCCTGGAAGCATAAGCTATCATCCTCCCTCTCTTTATCAACACACATCCCAATCCAACTCTTGAAGCATCACAATAGATCACAAAATCTTCTGTCCCATCGGGCAAGGTTAGGACTGGTGCAGTAGTCAGTCTAGTCTTTAATTCTTGAAAACTTTTCTCACACTCGTCGGACCACTGAAACTTGATCTTTTTCTGAGTCAACTTTGTCAATAGTGCGGATAAGAAAGAAAACCCCTCAAATAAATTGGTGGTAGTAGCCTGTCAACCTCAAGAAACTCCTTATGTCGGTTGGAGAGGTTGGTCTGGGACAGTTCTTAACCGCTTCAATCTTTTGAACATCCACTCGAATACCTTCACCCGAGATAATATGGCCCGAAAAGCCACAAATTTAAGCCAGAATTCACATTTCGAAAACTTTGCATATAACTCATAGTCCTTAAGGGTTTGAAGGATGATTCTGAGGTGATTTGCATGCTCCTCTTCACCTCTTGAATATACCAAAATATCATCAATAAACACAATCACAAACATGTCCACAAACTATCAGAACACCCTATTCATGAAATCCATAAAGGCTGCAGGTGCATTCGTCAACCCAAAGGACATGACAGGAACTCAAAATGACCATATGTAGTCCTAAAGGCTATCTTTGTAATGTCACATTTCCTCACTTTCAATTGATGGTAACCAGATCGGAGGTCTATCTTTGAGAAACTAGAGGCACCCTGAAGTTGGTGAAACAAGTCATCTATCCTTGGGAGAGGATACTTGTTCTTTATGGTGACCTTGTTCTGTTGCCTATAATCAATATACATTATGAGAGACCCATCTTTCTTTCGCACGAATAGGACAGGAGCACCCTATGGAGAAACACTCGGCCTTATGAAACCCTTCTCTAACAAATCTTCCAACTGCTCCTTCAATTCTTTCAGTTCCGTAGGGGCCATCCTATAAGGTGGAATTAAGATAGGCTGGGTATCAGGAAAAACATCAATCCCGAAATCAATCTCCCTATCCAGAGGGACTCCGGGCAGATCCTCAAGGAACACTTCTGGAAACTGATTCACGATTGGAACTGGCTCAAGAGTTGGGGCTCAACATCATCAGATTTGACTCTCACAAGATGGTGGATACACCCCTTAGCAATCATCTTTCTGACACTAAGGTATGAGATAAACTTTCCTTTAGTTTCTACGAAATCACCCTTTCACTCTAGAACCAGTTCATTTGGAAATTGGAACTTAACGATTCTCTACAATCAACAGAGGCATAACAGGCATGGAGACAATCAATGCCGAGGATCAAATCAAAATCAATCATATCTAACTCAATTAGATCAATGATAGTATCCCTATGATGGATGAATACTACACAAGCTCTATAGACTCTCTCAGCTCGAATAGACTCACCCACTGGAGTAGAAACATCAAAGGGTTCAAGAAAACTCTCAGGGGTTCTATCTAATCTACTGGCCACATAAGGAGTTACAATAAATAATATGGCACTGGGATCCATCAACACATAACAATCAATAGAAAAGACTTGAATCATACTTGTCACAACGTCTGGGGAGTTCTCTTGATCATGTCGACTGCCCAAGGTATACAAATAGTTTGTAGCTGCGATTGTGCTTAAAGTGGTGCCTCTTTGATTCCCTTTAGCTGGCGGGGCCGATGCAGAAGATTGAGCTCAGTCAACCCACTTTAGAAACTCTCTCTGATAGTGGCCTGCTTGGCCACACTTGAAACATACATCACCCCCTTCACGACATCTACCCATATGCAACTTGCCACTGTACCACAGGGTGGTTTACCTCGTGAACCTTGAGCCATACTAGCCTGTGACTGAGACCTACGGGCTCCCGCATTCTGAGACTTCTTATCATTTCTGACTCTAGGTGTAGGTGCACTAGCAGATGATAGTGCTGGAAACCGATTTCCATTGCCTTTCTTCCCAACCTCATGGCTGGATGTCTTAACTTTCTTGCTTATAAAATATTCCCTATCATGTTGCCTCTCCTTATCAGCTTGTTGCACGAAAGCCATCAATCTCCCAATATCCATGTCACTCATGAGCATAGCTCCCCTCTCATCTCTCTTTGGCCCTCAATTCAACCCATCCACATACATTCCCATCCTTCCCCTCTTGTCATCAGCAACCATGTCTGGAGCATAGTAGGATAATTGTGTGAACTTCAGCCCATACTCCTGTACAGTCATAGAGCCCTGTTTCAAGTTCAGCAACTCCCTCACCTTCATCTGTCTCCTCTCCCTTGGGAAGAAACGTCCCAAGAAAGCTTCCTCGGACAAAGACCAAGTCATCGCGGGGGTATTCTCCCCTCTACCCTTCTTCCACTGGTCATACCACAGTCTAGCCATCCCTTTTAGTTGATAAGCAGCCAGCTCCTCTCTGTCAGCATCGGCTACATACATTACTTGGAACACTTTCTGAAGCTCCTCCACATAGTCGAGAACGGGTGTTAAATTTGTACGACATCACTTTGTTTAAATTTGACTAAGTCTGCAGGAGGCTATTTTTTAGCTATAACTGTTAGGCTGTTAAGTTTTGTTTTACATTATTGTTTTCCTAGTAGCAGATAGTTGTTCCTAAAGTTTAGAAGAGGTTGGTTAGTGCAACTTGCTAGTAGTTTAGTTGGTTTATGAGTCTATCTATGTTATTTAAAGGGTCAGTAACAGATAATAAAGTTAATTAAGCTTTGTCAACATTTTTTTTCTTGAAAGCTTCCTCTTACGACAGACTCTTCTATTGAACTTATTGTTTCATAAAGTTTCATCGGTTAGCACTTGTAAAAATAAAATCTTAAATTTGTCAATACTTTAAGCCTCCGACAACGGCACCAAAAACTTATTTTCTCCCAACACACACAATAATGTATATAGTCTCAAGTAATAAAGTGATTGTCAGACAATCGAATTGATCCCATAAGGACACAGTTGCTAATTAACAAACTAGTGATCATCTATTGAAGTTCTAAGAACAAGTGTTGTCCAGTTCAAGAGAGTTGTTTGGTTGTTGTTTATATCACTTACATTGAAAGCAATGAAAGTAAATTAATAAATCCGCAATAACAATCAATTAATAAAAGATGAAGCTGTGATTATATATTCATGCATTCTTAAAAATGGCCAAGTATATATCATTTTAAAAACTTATGAGGTACTACCAAGTCAGACTGGGAAAGGGGGTCTGCATTCTCTCACAGCATGATATCATGCAGTGGAATAGGATGATTACTTAAAGTTCATCTACTAAAAGTGACAACTATTCTTTTCAAAAAGCACACTTTTACTATTAATTTAGCATTCAAAAGTTGGATCAAGATCCATTTATAGTCATTTTAGTTCAATTTATTTTAGCTCAAGTAACTTTTGAACTAATTTTAAATCTAATTCATTTATTGACTCATTTTATTTTAATTTATTCGACTGATACTTTACCTATGTTCAATAGACTTGACTTTGTGGGTTACGAATTCCGCGTGAACCTTCAAGAGTAGTTGGGAGAAGTTGAGAAAATAATGAGAAACGCCAGTAGTTGATGACCTATTCATTCTTCCTTTTCTTGTTGGCATATAATTGAAATGTGTTTGGCCAAATTGACTTCTTTATTTTTTTAAAAGTGATTGGGTTTCTACGTTCCTCATACATAAGGAATGAATTTTGTAGGTAGGGACAACAAAACGGTGCAGATTTAAAGTTGTGTGGAGCGAAATGAAGTAGTACAAGAGGGGTTGACGTAGTTCTATTTTTAAATTAATGCGCGACAAGGCATATTACATATCTTTGCGTAGGCTAGCCATTTGATATTCCACATAATATCAATTTGCAATCATTTTCATTCCAATGTCTTGTATTTTTCTTTCACCTTGTGACTATTTGTCACATTAAATCTTCAGGGAAAAGGGTTAAAATTACTTCTCAACTTTTATTCATTAGTTGACTTTATTCTTCCCGTTAAAAGGAAGTTATTTATAACCCTATCAATAATAAAGTTTTCATCCGTGCCCTTGCATTGACAAAAACCCCAAAATCAAGTAAAATTAAGCCGATTTCTTTTAAATCGCCCTCTTTTAACCCGAACTTGACCAACCTAATCAATTATATTAACATGTTTCTTCATCTCTTAAAGACTTATTTCCTAAAGAAAAAGTGTTGTGGATTACTCCCTTGGTGAAAAAGGGAAAAAAACCATCTAGAAGAGAGTTACTATTCACAGGAAAAACAACATCAATTAATTCATTGTAGAAGCAGAATGGGAAGCTAATAATACTACCTGATA
>JAABOM020000012.1:15664177-15697503 GCA_011800125.2 Solanum clarkiae | reverse complement strand
GATTAGAGGTGATAAATATTTATGTATCACATTTATAGATGTCTCTAGATATGTGATTAATGTGTTTGTTGATAAATTAAATTGCAATATATATTATAAAATATAAATTTGTATGTTACATATTAATTTAAAAAGCTTTATAAAGAGTAAAAAAAAAGTTATTCCCCATTTTAAAATATTTTGAAAGTGTAGGGGTATTTTGCAAGTGTACGGGTGTTTTGTTCTTGTTACACATGATCCTTACAGAAGAAAATTAGCATCCAAATTTTGATTTTATAGTAATTTAATGTTAATACATAATTGTGGTAATTTATTGTGATGTGATTGAATGTAATATTATAATAGTTTTGGTTTGTTGAAAAATGATTTTGAAAATGATAATCTCAAAGAGAGGGAAAATGGTGACAAACTTTACACCTTGTTGAAAATGGTATTATTTGTATTTTGATGAAAGAATTCATTGATGATAAATGAGAGGTACCATAAATATAGTACCTAATAAATTGAATATTTTAATTGTAGTAGAAGGTAAAATATATTATAATACGTGGATTTCAAAATTCATGTGGTTGCCAAGCAATAATAATTCTTGTGAAAAATAATTTTTGCAGTGGCAAAAATAAATACATGTTCTTGAGATATAATATGAGAAAACAACTGTTTTGAGATGAAATTATTTTGTGTAGTTGAAGGTGAATCTGATCAATTCACTGACTAAAAGAAACATCGAGGTGAGTGACTTGATTAGTCAAATTGAGAAGATAAACTATGATGGTAACTCAACCTATGTGATTGGAGATCCCGTGAATTAGGTTTATATGGGTAATAACAAGTCATTAGTTGATCAAGTAAGCACTATAAAATTATGTCTCTCTTATGGTGTGTGAATAGTGCAAAAATCTGCAAGGCAAAATGAGGGTTGAGTTAAACTCTTAATCTAAATTATATCTTTTATAGGTGGTGTATTGCTCTGCAGAATACACTTGATGATTGGACCTATATGAGTGTTAAGTGGTGCCACTCCTATAAAATTGTGACAGATTTCTAGAGCACTCATGAATATCATGACACGCGCATGGCCTCTTAGCGCAAAATCACGAACACAAACAAAGATTGTGCTAGTGCAATGTGATGGAATAAGACACTGGACTTACGAAAGATTTTTTGGTTCATAGAAGTTCTTAACTTCACCAATTTTTCTGTAAGTTTAATTTATTTTTATCTAAGTCTGGTTCATAGTCTACGGACACCAGATTCGGTGCATTGACTCATATGTGAAAACCCAATAAAAATTTTAATTTATTCTATTTTTTAATATTCTTTTTGAGATATGTAGGGGATTGTTGGAAAAATATTTCTAGAATTTCAAAAAGAAGTATTCGTATTTTTCAATATATTTTTTATTAAATGAGTCTTCATATACTTTTATTATCTCCAAAATTAATCTTTGATTTTAGTCAAATTTATAACGACTGAAATAGTTATTTTCATTATGAGGCATTACATTAATGGAAATGATTAGCCTCCTTTACTATGACTTTAATCCTTTCACTTAAAGAATGAATTTATACTCATTTGTTTATGTTGGCAAATAACTTTGCTATATATATTCTTCTTGATGAGGTGAAGAAAAAGAGTATTATATTATTATCTAATCCTATAGAAAGTTGATTTTGAAAAAAACAGAACTTTCTTCCTTCTGCATTGTCTATAGTTTATGCTAGATTTATATTATTTAAATATCTTTGGTTCCTAGTTTTATACTAGAAGAGCCTGTTGAATCCTGGGGGATACACCCATACCGGGTGAAATATCCTTAAGGACAGTGCCTTTTGACATGCCTCAAGCTATAAAAATTCCTTATAAGTATTTGTGATGAAGAGTTCATGATCGTGACAGCATTTGTGTTCATGAAGATGAAGTATTTTCCGTAAGATTTATAACACCTTGGATATAGTTGACGAAATCCACAAGTCTGCTTGTACATTCTCGTAAAATTGTGAATATCTTTCTAAAGCCTTATTGACAAACAATTTGATGTGTTGGAAATTAGACTCATATACTTTTAATTTGATAGGTCCTGGATGCCATATATCCTTATAGATCGGGAGAAAAGCTCCAAGATATATATTTGATCCAAATTTTAGAGAAAACCTTAAAATGGAACTTTCGTTAACTTTAGCCAACTTTTCTTTGCAACTTGCTTGGCTTCAAAATTGAAATATAACCCATGAATAATCCAACTAATTTATACCACATCATTCTTAATTTGCTAATCGGTCTTCATCTTGCAACGAAAGTCCGAATTAATTTAGACTTTCTAAAAGGTTAAGGTGTTGTGTGTAATAATTTTGAAATTTGAAATTTGATGAAATTGAGCTAAAGGTCTAACTGAAAACAACCTCATAACCTCTAAGGTAGTGGTGAGATGTGTCGTGTGCATATTCTACTCCCCATAGACTCCACTTTATGGGGATTACACCATATATGTTGTTGTTAGAAATTAATGAAATCAAGTGAATAACCGATAAAAATTAATTCCAAAAATAATATTTTCAAATTAGAGCCAAATTATACAGTACAATGCATATTCCATATCTTTTATGTTTTGTAAATGAGGAAAAATATCTTTGTGGACTTTACATGAAATGAATTTAATTATGAGTGTGATGTATCATCATGAAACACTTCTCTATGAATTTTACATGGCGCGACTATAATTATGAAGTGCAATTTATCATTTTGAAAATAAATTTTGCATGACACAAATTTAATTATGAAATGTTATTTATCGTTATGAAAGTAGACATCCCAATGGATTTACATGGCACAAATTTGATTTTGAAGTGTTATTTATTGTACTGAAGTACTTCCCTTAAATGAGCCTTTACATGATGCGAAGACACCACAAAAAGAAAAAAGAAAATAATAATGAGACGAAACATGAATACTACTAATTCCAAACAACGGAAGACACCAAAAAAGGAAAAAAGATAATAATATTGAGAGAAACGGATATTTTTATTTGAGAATGTAATAACATCAAATAATTTCAGTATACAATGACAGATATATAGGTTGAAATATAGTTTTTTCCGTCTCTTAAAAGAGCAAGCACCCTAAACTCACCTTAAACATCTTTCCTTCTCAGTTCATTTTCACTCAAATGTCAGGAATTGTAATGATCCTCTAGGTTATTTTGGTATTCCTATGAATATTTTATCAGTTTGAACATTTGCATAGTGATCATGGATTATTTGTGACTCATTGGCACTTATTATTCAATTGTTGGGTGAATAGTTTGACAATTATACAACTTTTCGAGTTGAACGTCAGATTATAACTAAAAATAAATTTTCAGGTAAAGTACTAGTAAATGGAGTCGGAGTGAAATTCTGATAGTTCCATCAGATCCGGAGAGGCCAAATTAGGTTGAGCATGTTGGGTGTAATTATATTGAGTTTTGCAAATTTAGCCGTTAGAATGGGTCAATAGTTGGCGTCATTGGTAAACATGCCCCAAATGGAAATTCTGACCGCACCATTGCGTTCGAAATGTTGAGTTTGGTCTAGGAGGACCATTTGTTCAGTGTTTGGGGCTTCCAGGTATGTTTTGGCCCCTTCGTTAAACTTTAATATAGGAAAATGGGACCCATATTGGGATAAAACGACCTCCAATAAGAATTTTGACTACATCGTTGAGTCCGGAAAGTCATTTACGATCAGATTTTAGATATGGATTGTATTTTGGTAACTTTGGATGAGGTCGGAGCATCAAAATTAAAGTTGAACGTTTGCCGAAAAATAAAGGCGGACTGTGACGTGTCTGAACCACAGGCCGCCATGTGGAAATGGCGGCAAAGGATGTATATATCCAAAAGTTCGTTCCAGAATAGCGGAAAAACAAATTTGAATTTGGAATTTCGATTTCTGCTTCGATATTTGTTGGATTTGGGCGATTCAAAAAGCTAGCTTGTGTATTTTTCCGAGAAGAACATCGTGGAAGTGTTGGAAATTTATTAAGGTGCATCGCTTGAGGTGAAAATCCTTGTTTTTCCGGCTCTATTTTGAGTATAGTTTCGAAAACTTTGACATGTGATTTCTTATTCATTTTGAATTCAATTTTGGTAAAATTTTAGTCTATTCTATATCTTTTTGAGAGGCTCACATCTTGGTGATGTCAAAATTAATTGATAGAGATCCATTTGGTGCAGAAATATTAATATAGCTGTTGTTTTGTTGTACTTCACCGGGAAAAATTCGAACTATGATGTCTTGGTCATTTCTTATTGAAATTAAGTGAAATTTGGGTCTAGATTGTACTACTCGTTGAGACCTACATCATGGTATATTTGTATTCTATTAATTTGACTGTATTTTTACGAAATATGACCAAGAAGCTATTGTACATATATGTAATTTCAATACGAAATGTCATTTGTTTTGGGGCTATTTTTAATTATTCTGGGTCTCGTTTTGAGCTAAATTTTTGGCTATAAACTTGGGGTGATTTAACAATCACTTTATGGGGGTTGGTTTGGTGTTTCGGGTGTGGATGCCACTTTCTCCGTTTTAATCATAATTGACCTGTTCTTCCTCATTTCTCAAGATTTTACAGTCAAAATTATCGTGCTTATGTTGTGATTCATATTTTAATACTTGAGCAGCATTTGTAGGTGGTCACACAGGGTAAAACTCATGTGGACTGCTCCGAAGCACGTGGATTCGCCTTCCAGGTAGGCTAGGCTTTCCTTACCTCTAGACTGAGCTGAAATACATGTATATTGGGAGTTGTTTGTGGCTGAAAGTCCTGAATAAGATATGTATATATACCATGAGGCTAATTGTTAGTTTTATGTTCTGCTATGCATTTTAATGTTGTTGTCATGAGTTATTAATGCATGTTTCCCGAGATAGTCGTTGTACTTAGCATATGGGGTAACTACAATTATTTTGGAATACTTGTTGTTCTGGACTATACTAGCTGTGACCACTATAGTTGTTGAGTACATAGGGCCTAGGAAACGCTGGATACATGCTAATGCCTTGAGACAGGTATATATTTTGGCTTAATTCCTATTTTTATGAATGTGTAGCCTAATGCTACTGAGATATGTTGGCTGTGAAGCTATTGTTGGTTATATACCATACTGTGGGTTGACTCTAGTATAGATATGATTCCGATGGCCTAATTTGTTCGGGATATCTATGATACAACCATACATTAGACTAATTCTGGTATAGATATGACTCTACTGGACTTGGTTGTTCTGGATGCTTGTGATATACCTGTTGGTTACATATTGGGTCTGAGACTACATGATTACATATTTGGTGCTTGGACCCGCTGATTGATTTTTCTTGGGGTTGAGACTTATATTTATTCAAGGTATTGGTGATTGTCTGGAACGTGAGTATATTTAACTTTGGGTGGGCATGACCCTATTTTAGTCTGTGAGATACATACTTTGGTATACAACTATTAGTCCTTGTGCACTTGTTATCCTTATTTGAGGCTGGGGTTAGCTAGTATTATCTGATGGATGGTGACATATAAATGTGTGGGCTAGATTGTATGGCATATATATATGTTGTAAGTGTTGTTTCCAACATTCACTCTGGGCATGATATGACTTTAGAGTTCCGTATCTGGACAGATTGGTTGAGTGAGGGATTGTTTCGCTACCTCGAGCCTAGATGGCGCTTCCCGTCACTATTTGAGCTCCGATGGTCACGACTGAGTGTCTGAGACCAGGGAGTTGCGCCCCGTGGTTCGAGTCCGATGACCATGACTAAGATGCTAGGTGGTGGATATCGATTCTAAGGTCTGAGCAACTATTGATTATTCCTAGGTTCAAGGCCTAGTTACCTATTCTTGGGTTCAAGGCCATATTGATTATTCCTGGGTTCGAGGCCCAGTTGACTATTCTTGGGTTCGAGGCCCTATTGATTATTCTTAGGTTCGTGGCCCAGTTGATTATTCTTTGGTTCAAGGCCCTATTGATAATGTTAGGGGGATTCTTTCTCCTGCAGGGAATACGTCCCACCGTTATGTATATTGTCAGACCATCTGGCCCTGGCTGACTGCCCCGACCGGAGGACAGGTCAGGAAGGGGGTTCGAGGCCCTGTGTGACTGTTAGGGGTGCGAGATCCCATGTAATACTAGTTAATGGATGGGTTGAGGACCCAATTAATTACCTATGGATCACACACCTATACACACCCTGATTGTGTGTGAGTGTACCTTCTGGTCTTATAGGGGCTCATTGGGGCGTCCAGGCTTAGATACTAAGGCCTTACACCCACGTACAAATGACCCTGGATTATGTGATATTGAGAGTTGGGTTTTGTGGTGGTTTTGCGAGTTCTGTGGTGATTCTATTAGTTAGATTGTGCATGGGTGTACCTTCTGGGATTATGGGGCCCAGTCGGCGTAAAGGCGTAGATATTAGGGCCTTGCACCTGCATATAACACTATGTCTTAGCTTGGTGAAAGTTGTGGTTTGGGCCTACTTGTGTTTCGTCATCTAGTATCATTGCACACCACTTAGGTTGGTTCAATTGGGGTTCAATGATTCTCCAAACATTTTTACTCCGTGATCAGAGTTCAGATTTGCTAGATATGCTGCATTTCTCTATATCTGAGCCTTCTATATTCAGAGTACTTCACTCGGTTTGCCGATGATGCCTACTGGATGCCTGTTACTAGTACTCACCCCTACATTTTTGCATCTTCCCATGGTGCAGGTCCAGGAGCTAGCGATAGTCATTGAGTTAGGAGTTTTCAGGCGATTCAAGAGACATTGGTAAGCATCAGCAGCTCTGGATATTCTGCAGTTTCTTTCTGTTTTGACAACCATCTTTTGTATTCAGACACTGGCCTTATATATGTAGTTTGGATTGCATTTATACATTGTCATTCTGGTTATGCACATAGATATGTATATTTTATCTTGAGTCTATAGTAGCTCTGCACAGTTGACTTCCAGGTTCTAGGTAGGTTTCGATTATTTATATTATTGTGTTGGCTATGATTTGACTAAAGAGTTAGAATAAATTCCCCGTGGCTTAGGTATTTTGTTTCCCTGTAGGTGGGATCTTACAAGCGCTATTATGACTTGGATTGGGTCGTGACAGAAATTTATCGATCTCTTCTATGCACCATAATTTTTTATTTTTCTGGGGAGAGTAAAAAGTTGAAAATGACATCTAAAATATTCGATTGTCTTTATTTTCATGACTGAACACATAGGAGTTTGAGTTTTCTATCTAAATTATCAGTTGTTAACTTTTTGTAAGTCGGATATCATCATTCTTGATAATTTGATGACAGTTCAAAATAGAAAAATTGCACATCTAATAGGTTAGGTATGAAATTCAACAAATCGAGATACTTTATGTGTTTTTTGACTGTTAACTCTTTCTTATATATAAAAAGACATATAATTGTGTGAAATGTTATGTTTATTATGGTTGATTCACCTTGTGACCTATACAAGTTTTATCATTCATCTGGTTGTTTGTACTAACTGTTGAATTTTGTCGAATTGATTTAGGTTATACTATTGGAATAATTTTATGTGTGTTTTTCATCGTCTTCTTGCAACCATGACGTAATAGGGGGTCAAAATTAAATGTTTCTTTATTTAAATGGATGTTTTGTGTTATTTAAATGTTAAGATGCTTTTAGAATGTAGTTAATTTGCGAGCTCTATATTCTAGAGTGAACAAGACGATGAAGGGGATACTGAGACGAGACACACATGTCCGGGTGAGGAGGTGGGAGAGGTTGGCAAGAGTGAGTTTATAGAGGGTTAGAAGTAGGTCGAAATAGTACTAGAAGAGGTGATTAGATATGACATGACCTTAGAGAGGACATGAGACTGAGATGATGATGATGTTGTTTTTGTTAAAGTTAATATACTTGGACGTAGATGGGTTCCTAGGCATAGACGACTTTGATGGCTTTGTTTCGGATGTAGATGAGTATTACTACATGCTTTATTAGTTCATTATAAAATTTTGAATGTTGCATCTGTACATGCCTTAGATGTATCGTATCCTTTCTTTGGTATAAATCTGCTTCAAATGTTTGAACTTTATTGAGTTGTTTATTGTTTTGTTAGAATAGAATAAATAATGCAAGATATTTCGGCTGCTGAGATGAACAGTGGCAAAAGATATTCAAGGCATCTCATGGGAAATATATGTGTAGCACCTGGTAAAATAATCAAAATACCCGTAGATGAGAGACACTCATATAACGTGTCTTCCAAAACTCTGATGGCAAATCGGAGGTTAGAATTGCGATCAACACAAAAAATTATGTGAAAAAATAGTCTTAATTGATTTTTAGAGCAACCAGATCGAAAGATAATTGTTCGATCCAAAAACACAATTCTAGAAAGAGTGCAAAACAAGTCCGTGTCGTAGAGTTACACTTGGATGTGATCCTAATATTTTTATGGGATTAGAAAACTCAATCAAAAGAAATTTGATGAAAAATCATGAAAATCGACCAAGTCTATGATGCGAACTTGGTACACCGAGGTGTATTTTTTTTTCATTTTTCATGAGGGGTAATCCAGACTTTTCTCAACCCTTCGTAAACTTAAAACATGATCAATATAGGTCATTTTGAGCATAAAAAGAGTTTTAACACCAATTCCTAAGTCTTTCTAAGCTTCTAACAAAGAATAAAGCTAAAGAGAAGAGAGGAAGAGCAAGTATTCAAGAGAATTGAGGAGAATTCTAGCCAAGTTGATTGTCAAAACTCCATACCAGGTACATAAGGATAAATTAAAACATGGAATTGTTCTTCCAATGTGCCCCTTGATGGAGAGGGATAGATAGATGTATGTATTGAGTCACTATGCATGTTTTTCCACGAATGTTTCTGTGTAAATTATACACTCTACGTATTTTTATGTTTTGATGATCAACATAAACTTGGTTTTACTGATTTAATACTTTTCATGAGTTATTGCATAAACCCCATATGATATTTTTATAAAAGATACATGAATGAATCTAGGGAATTAAGTCTAGAGCCTTGATTTGAGAATGTTGATTGTGATGGTGATATGAGTATGATGATAGGATGAGAGAACTTGATGGTCCTATGAGTATTCATAAATGAACTCTAATAATTTGTCCACTGTTGTTTCCCTCTAATGATTGGTCTGAGCTCTTTGAGAGATTGATTGAGAGTTGAGTTGATAAGATGGTAGATATGATAGGCTGGAAGGCCCGATTGAGATAGAGCAGATGAGATGATTAGAGTCCTTATGAGACTAATTGAAATGATTGATTGAGATGGATGGTCTTTTGAGCATTGAGTCGGGATGAGTATCAACCATCCAAATGATTAGGAGTAAGTCCAACTCGCACTCATTAACTACGTCACCAAGCATAGGTGAGGATTAAACCATTACATTAGAGGTTCCCTCTTAAGTTGAAGTCCTTGAAACAATGCGGACTTGAGAGACTAGATCCCCTTGTGGATCCGATTCGTTCTTTACCTGACAAGTATGGAGCGAATGTGGTAACATCAATGGGATTGATGCACAATCATTGGCTCATAAGTGATTGCCGTAGGATAAGAGAAAACCCCAAATAGGTCTTATACTGATAGTACTATGATTTTCTTGAGTAGATTGGATTGACCGGTATAGATGGGTCGTTATCTACTCCTTACTCTTGCTGAGATAGACAATTGACATTCTGATAAGTATCTTCTAAGTTGATGTTATTTCTATATTATTTTGCATGTATCTATTCTACTCAACCATTTTACATACTCGTATATTCCACGTACTGATGTCCATTTGGAGTGCATCATTTCATGATGCAGAGATAAGTACTAGAGATCATCAGCAGATGCACCATTACGATCTTTTGCAGTTAGCCGAGTTGGTTAGCGCTCCCTTACCTTGGAGAATTCTCATTTTATTTTCATCTAGATATTAGAGTCAAACTTTAGACTAGCTATATTTTTGTATTGAGGTAGCCATGGGTCTGTCATTGGCACCAATAGATAGTGATAGAGGCTTCATAGACTAGAGTTTGAGTTGAACAATTATTTTGGCTAGTTTCTTTCTTACTAGACTTATTGAGTTGACTTAATTATTTACTTATTGAGATTTGTCTACCCATTTACTATCTTTACTTTTCTGCTGATATGTTAAATACGTTGAGTGAATGAATGTGATGAGATCAAGTGGTTCACTTGGTAGCCAACAATGTTTCTGAGTACCGGCCATGGCAAGGGTACCCTCACGGGTCCTGACAATATGGCTTAACTAAAGAGGTAGCTAGGCAAAGAAGAGTACGAGAGTAACCGAACTTTGAAGATATTCCTCAATCTAGTGAGAAATCGAAAAAGATAATAAAAGCTTGTATTTAAATTATTTTCTAATTGGTTTAGATGAAAAAATTTTGTGTTCAATATTGATTTGATGTCATTCACTCCACCCCCCCCTTTTATGTCAACAGGAATGTATAACGACAAAGAAAGACAGTTTATACTATGAATTTAGATGGAATGCAAGATCCATTACACCAATGTTCTCTGATGGAATGCAAGATCCATTACACCAATGTTCTCTGACTTAGGGGTAAATTTTTTAGATTTTTTTCAGCCCTTCTATTTTTTATTATGCGTGAAAGAAACTTGGAGTTTACTTAGAGAATAAGTTGAACAACATTTTGAATAATCTGTCTATTCTTTTTCCAATTTTCGCAACATAGCTAAGGAATTTGGTTTGGGCAACCTCTAAGCATGATGTGTACCTTAAGTTGGATGACTCTATCATTCATTGGTCATCATTGACCAGTGCAAAAATTGAAATTCTCGATTTATCGATCAGGGCATGTAGCGCCAGTTGAGGTATATATTTTTGTACATGAAATTCACTTATCATAGCTCTATTTGGATCTCTTTTTCACTCTTTTTTTTCTTTTCTCTATTAGAAACATTCTGAAAGACTTTCGGTGGATTTACCGAGCCCGAGGTAAGCACTCTGGGCGTGAAAGAATAAGTTGCTTGTTGCTGATGGAATGCAAGGAGAACTTATCATTAAGGTTTGTCAATGTCCTGGATTTTTTGGACTTCTTTTTGTGTTTTTTTACTTAAATGTTTGAGTAATGCCCCACTCTCGTTTTCATGTTTAGCTTTTGCCATCGATATTTTTAACATGAAGCAGCTTATGATTTTTTAAATTATGTGCAGTATTTGCTTTTGTTCCTGGCCCACATATGACAATGAGGACATTATGACTGCAATTGAGATATACAACACTGACAGGTAGTGCATCATCTTGCTTATTGCGTAAACCTCTTTCGATCGATAAGGGTGTACTTTCTTTTCTTATGAAGAATTAAGCTAAATGAGATATCTATTTTTATGCATTGGTGCAGTTCATTTTATTGCTTCAAATGATGATTCCAGTGTAAGTGATTTTGATATGGAGAACTTTCAATTGTCAAACCATCTCCGTTTTCCCTGGAGTGATGTAAGTCTGCATTCATCAAGTCTATGCTTGAACCTATTTCATTTATAGTATCTTTTCGATGCAAGTCTTGTCTTGATAAAATGGTGTTTCAGTGGCATACGTTTTGTTTTGACATTTGTTTCCACTTTTTATGCTCACAGCATATATCACTTAGTCCCGATGGCAAGCTTCTCATAGTAGTTAGGGATCATCCTGAAGGAAGATTGGTTGACTCAAGGAATGAAAAGGTATGTTCGCATATCTCAAACGTTCTACAACGTGATTTATTAGTACAAATAAAGATCGATGGGCGGTCCTGTAACAAATATCTATTGTTCATAGAATATCTCTTGTTTGCATGGACATTTGGACTATCCATTTGCATCAACTTGGCATCCTGATGGCCAAAATTTGCAATGGGGAACCAGGATAAAACATGCAGGATATAGGATGTTCGGAACTTGTCCAAGTCCATCACTGCTTTGAGGGGTAAGCTTGGAGCTATTCGTTCCATTCGCTACATGTCTGATGGGAGATCTATGGCTATGGCAGAGCCTGCAGATTTTGTACACATATTTGATGCAAAAAGTGGATATGAGATGGAGCAGCAAATTGATTTCTTTGGTGAGATATTAGGAATGTCTTTTAGTCCGCATACAGAGTCCCTTTTCATTGGTTTGTTCAGTTACACATTTCATAGCACTCTGAGGATTATATTTAGGTTCATACTTCTTGTTGTATTGTGCTATTTGTAAGAAATAGTGCGCAAAAAAGATGAAGCGTGTAGTGATCACCGTTCATTTGAACGATCAAACTATTCTTGCTAGTGTAGCTTTCCATGTTAGTCGGTGTCCTATTAAATTGCATAAAACATAAACTTTGTGTCAGTAAACTTTGGACCGACCTGTGAAATTGATGTCAATCTTCGATTATGATGAACTGTATGGGATTTTATTAGAGTTACATAAGTTAGTATTTCTTGTTCAAGCTTAGAATATTATTCGTAATTATTGTTTGTGGGCACTGTATGAAATCGATACGACATTATATAATTGTATAAACTTTGTACATAATTCATGTTAGATTTTTGAAAAAATAACAACATTTTAAATCTCGCTAAAACTTAAAATTTCACCCACAAATTCCTATATGAAAACTTTATAAAATCTTATAAATTAAAACAATTATATATTTAACTATATAAATTTTAATATTTGTTCCTAACACATCTAATAACAATATCAAAATTGACTGAAAAAAATGAACTTTTCGCTTTGATCCCTCGTCATATAGTCAATGGTCTTTTTTTGGAAAGAACTTGAAGCCTTTATATATAATTTTTGTTGGATTTGCGTGAAGAGACAGAGAAAATTTTGTTAATTATACAAAAGAAATGTAATGTCACGCTCCAAACTGCTGAACTATTTGCTAGTGGTGTGTGGTAGCTATACATAATCAAGAAAATAAACAACTAAATCTCATTTTAAAAATAAGCTTTCAGCCGACATGGCCCCTATCATCGACCTTATAAAGTAAAAAACTACTCTTAACAATTCATTTAAAATAATAGCCAGCTAGCATGATTTCTAGAAAAATGTAAATGATATATGTACCATCCCGTCATGATCTGTAAATAGATATGTATCAAGAAAATACACCAAATACCCATCAAACTTCGACCAACTGATAAACAAGGCCAATATGATCAATAACATGGCCAAACAACCCAACACACTTTTCTGGAAACCTTTACCTTTAAGAGCAGTAAAGTTTGGTCACAACATCTTGACTTACCAAAAACTACATGCAGCAAAAGCTAACAAACTTCAGAACCTTAGCAGCTCCAAAATAAAGGGACTAGCTAACCTATTATAACTCAACCATGCTGCTAGGGAAGTATATCGGGTCATCTGAGATTTGCAAGCATGAATGTAGTGCCCTTAAGCAATAGGACATCAGTATGAAATAATATACCGAGTATGTCAGGTAATAGAATAATAAGCATGTATCATAATATATTGAATGTAGTGATGTAAGGAAGTCAAGAAAAAGATAAGTGTAATGGCCTGCTCCAGAATCGTCTTAGCATACCAAATATAATCAAAACAACAACCTGATGAAGGAACCATAAGCTTGACAGATACAAACAACAAACAACACCACCTACTTGAGCCTCCGTAAGCCCGAAATGTGCCAATTTAGTCTATACACCCCTAGTGGTGGTCCCCTAATCCCATAGGCAATCATATATCCCTTTTAGGCATCAATATTTATAACCCTGCAGGCAGCATATAGCCCTCTTAGGCAACAACAAAGCCCCATAGACAGTTACATAGAACTCTTAGCAACAATATATCCTCGTAGGAAAAGATCACGTAACCTTCTTAGATAACAACATAACCCTACTGTAGGCAAATATCACCTTCCTATAGTGAACCACAATAGCCCCAAGGGAAGTTTCACATAATTCAATAGGCCAAAGGCAAGCAATTTAGCTGAAAGCAACCTATACGAATATTCTCTAAGTGGCACAAAAGAAGATTGCTATTAACAAAATAAGAATCCCAACAATGAAGGAATATAACCACTCGAGCAGCCAACCACTAACCATTTAGGCTATGAGTACATCAACAATAACAACTCTATTGTATTGTTGCTAAGCTATAAAGGAAACATGATGAAAGAAGGGAATGACCTTAACATACCCTTTTTGATGATTCCAAGTAGCCTATTCATCTCTTTCCCCACCCATGTAATACGACAATGTGATTGGAGCTCAGTCAGTACACAAGAAGATAAGGTGTCACAATAATCCAATAAAAGATACTGATTTTCAACAAAAAAGTACTATATAATGTCTAAAGTAGTTATAAACTTTATAAATAAACATAGTTACCCTTGCTGTACACTCTCATAATAGAACCAAGAACACCAAGCGGGCTAGTAATTGTTGCTATAACACCCTTGAAGCAAAACACACAATTCACAAAAAAACTATACCAAAATAACAGCTGGTGACATAGAGCAACTTCCATTAAGCCCCTATTTCGAGATGTATAGAGTAATGTTGTAAGGGACCGGACGTTGTACGATCTTTTTGGAGCTTGAAAATTTTAGTTTTCGGAAGTTTTGTACAATTTTACTGTCCATGGGAGCCCTCGCGGTCTGTGCAAGGTCACATGGCCCGTTTGGAGCCCCCATAAAGTGACCCTTGGCCTATGGAGGAATGTTGGCCCTTAAAAGTGGAGTTTTAAACTAAGGCAAATCGTACTTGGACCCCTCACGGTCCGTGTGACACTTCACAGATCGTGTGGTAGGTTGTGTGGTGGCCTTGGGTTGAAATCCAACAATTATGGGACCAACTATAGTGCCACGACCAAGTACATGGCCCATGTGAAGTGGCACGGCCCGTGTAGCCACCCGCATGACTTTCGAAGTGAAATTTTTCTAAGATAGAATCACCATCTCGTAACTTCATCGTGGGAAATTTTTCTAAGGTAAGGGGTATGGGGAGTGTCACAACCCATGTGATACTACATGTCTCATGACCCAAGCCTAGGGCCTAGACGTGACACGGCACATGGAGAATCCAAAGGGACCCCAAGAAAGCCTCTTAACATATCATTACATATTCTTGGTTGCGAACAACAATAAATATCAATAAAATATTGTAAATAGGGATAACCGGGGCTAAGGGACATCTTTCATAGATAACACATCATAGAGTCAAGAGAGTCAAAGCTTATAACATCAATACATATCTTGTCTAGCAACACCTCTAAACATAAAACTTAGCGGGGGCCAAGACAAGCAACCAGGGTCACCCTCATAGTCAAAGCGTACCATAAATAAAAAGAGTCTTAATACATAGCATAAGAACATAGACATTGTCCCTGGAATGGAGGACTCACCAACTAGCTTGAAAGAATTTGTACTAGCCACGTGGAGGAGCGTGATGACCAAATGGAGCTTCGGTTCTTAGTAACATCATGTAGGCATAAAGTATGTGTTAGTATGTTTGAATGTACTAAGTATGTAAGATGCAATGTAACAAGAGATACGCATCATAGGAAAAATGCATAATCATAAGCACTGAATAACATACTAACAATATGACATATATGAATGATACTTGAAGTAAAAATGCTTATATAGAATATATTACGTGCATAAAAAGAAATATCATTTAGCTAATAGGTTTATCACCTCCCATCCTAGGTGCTTGAGGTACCAAACCCTCAACATGGTTAACCCCCTATCTAGGTGATTGAAGTACCAATCCCTCAATTCGGTTAATGAGGTACTAACGCCTCAATTTGGTTAATGAGATTCAAACCCCTTAATTTGGTTAATGAGGTACCAACTACTCAATTCAATTAATGAGGTACTAACCCCTCAATTCGGTTAATGAGGCACCAACCCCTCAATTCGGTTAATGAGGTACCAACCCCTCAATTAGTTAATGAGGTACCAACCCCTCAATTCGGTCAACATTTATCATTATAGATGCTTTCCATGTAATCAACACATGAATACCATACTTTCACCATCATAAAGTATTCAACTCATATGCCATGCTCTAGACCTTCAACAACTCAAGATACATAATCCAGACATTTTATGAAACACTTTGCGGGTGTGTAATGCTAGTGTAAAATCATGCAATTAAAGAGTGAAATCATACAAGAAATCCTGAAGTAAAATGACCCACCAATACTTGGTAATACCATCTTATAAAGTACATTGAAACTCCTCATCAAATCCCAAGAGAGATCACAGTTCTAAAGCTTAAAACATGGATAATCATAATAGGTAAATCATTTCATGGTATAGACTTAAAAATGAGTAATCATGTATTTTCAACCAAACTTTCATAAAATTCCAATATAGCATATGATCATAATCTCTAATGAATAATACCCATAAACAACACAACGTGGAAATATGTAATTTTCATTGAAATGGAAGATTGGTCTTCATGGGTGAAAAGTACCCATGAATGAAACCCACATACCTTAGACCTTTAATTTCTTAAAATTGAGTTGTGAAAGACTTGAAGTTTGGAAGTGGGTCTTGGAATCCAAAGCTTTCTCTTAACTTTCCTTGAACTTGTATTGGGGTTTTGATGGAAGCTCTTCAGAGAATTTGAGAGTGTATTCCAATTGGGAGGAGTGAATTTGATATTTAGGAATAGGGTTAGGTCTTTAGGAAGTGTTAAGATAGCATAGGAATCCCCAAAATACCAAGAGAAATGGCTAAATTACGGAATGCCATTAATGAGGCAGAATTAGGCACAAACCTGTATATACCTTGGAACATACGAGTTCTACGAAAATGGGCATAACTTCTTCATCTGAACTCTAAATAAGGTGACACCAAACGCGTTGAAAAGATAATTCAAATAGATTTGATTTGATATGTTGTGGGCCACTCAGTTCTTTGTATGCTAAGAGATATTCCCCTTTAAAGTTAACCCTCCTACCTGTACTTGTGCAAAACTTAGCCATCGAAAATTCCTTTGAACTAGGCTTGATGTAAGGGACCCATGATTGTCTTAAATGACATAAATAAGCTTGACTTAGATTTGGACGAGAGGTTGAAACTTAAATGAATTTCTTGAGATCCGGAAGTGAGTTTGGGACACTTGAATTGAGTGAAATATTTGTCCAAGTGTTAGAGAGGGTTTTTGGGAAAGTCTTGTATGATATGAAGGTGAAATATGGCTAAGTATAGGTATTTTCATGCATGGGAAGACTTAAGACCAAGACCTAAAAGCCTTGGACCGAACTAATAAAACTGGGCATAAAATATACACTGGCGTGCCCCTGGCACGTCGTATCTGGGGTATGAATCTTCACTGGAAATTGCTCACTTGGAAAATTAAAATTGTGATTCGTTCACTATAAAATTAGGATTAGACCCATTTCCCACTCAATTTTTCCACCTGAATAAGAATATGAAGTCGGATTTTGAGATATATGAAAATTACGATTTCGGGCACCTTGAAGCCACATTTTCAGGCACTTTTTGTGGTCGTTTCAACATGACCCATGAGGCCTCCTATGGGGGTGATTACGTTCAAATATTCTAAGTATGGGATTGCCATTTTGGTCCTTCATCAAGTGAAATTTTTCTAAGTGTTGGTTAACGGGCAAGTATACAGTCCATGTAGTGCCTTACGGACCGTATACCCCTTTGTTGAGACGGAGTTATTCAATTTTCAACTTGTTTCACTAATGGTATTTTCGTAATTATGATTTATCCTAAGGGTCTTATGGTACTTCCTATGCTACCAAAAGACTTCCTAATGACCTAAAGTTTAAATCTCTCATTCAAATCCATTTCTCACATTTAAAAATTCTCTCAAGTCTCTCTCAAGGAACTCTTGTAAGGATTAAGCTCGAGGATCAAGGAAGGACTCTTTCTTCACCAATTTCTTCTTGAATTTTTTTCATTAGCTAAAGTGTATGAGTTTGATTCTTTGTCCCTTTCAACCAAGAAGTCCCAAACTCTTTTCAAGTTATTTTCATGCATTTTAACTTACTATAGATATGGGGTTTCAATATTATTCTTTATTAAATTTAATTATGTATAGGATATGTTTATTTACTGATTTTAAAGTGAATTAAGCCCTAACATGATGATATGCATTGAAATTATGAAGTTATGAAAGTGCATTTCCCCTTTAAAGCTTGGTTTGTGCATGGATAAGCTATATTATGATTTAAAATATAAATTTTACTTATATTTTTTGCTTGAATTGCATAATGTATTGTTGATTTACATTTAGATCTCCATTACCTATGTTGTTCTCATCTCATTCATGGTATATGCATACATGACTATGGTTTTTCTATTGAAGTGGGTCAATACCCAATGATGTTTATGTATATGATTTAGATACGATTATAGTTATGACAAGAATGTGATCATATACATGTCTAGATTATGGTTCATTGAGAAATTATGGGTGTTTACACCATTATGCTTAATGGAGCATCGATTGAGGTTTGAGGCGGGGTGGCCTATCGCCAAGGGTCCATACTCATTTCTTAAGAAGGTGCTCCAAAGAAGCTACTCCTATGCATGAAAGTATTACATGAAGAATGTTTCGGCTTTCTATCCTATTATGCATGAGTATGAAGAATGTGATTTGGCCTTTAAGCCTAAGATGCATGTAAATGATTTAAAAGTCTTAGGTCTCTTTTATAAGTACATATGTATATATATATGTTTCTAGTGGGATGATGACCTAAAACTGATGGGATTGGACGCAGGGTGGGCTATCCCAAAGGGTACATACTCCCTTCCCTTGAAGTATGTGCCTCACATAGGCATATGTTTATGCCCCAAGGGGGAAAGAAGATGAAGAATGTTAAGGATCTACCTTTGGCAAGTAGGTCACCACATTATTCATTGTGGGGGAGATGACAGAGTTCCAAGGCATAGCTCACTTCATTTCATGTTGGTTAAGGTCCCATCCTCAATATATATGAAGTATTTTTTTTAGTTATGCATTATGTACCTCATGAAATATTGATATATATTATTCCTTTGCTATATGATTCTTTCTGTATATGTGTCCTTGTCACCTAACACTGAAATACAGGTTTGATAAGTCATATGCATTAAATACATGCATACTTAGAAAATTCAAACGTACTAGCACATACTTCTGTCTACATGATCTAACCATGTAGGAACCAAGGAGTACCTTCATCCACCATATAACATCTAGCTTGGATCCTGAGATTTGCTTGTCTTGGTGAGTCCTATCTTCCAATGATAATCTACCATTCCTCTACTTATGTGCTTTGTTTATGTCATTTACTTTGAGGGTGAGCCTAGAATATGTCTTTGCCCCCATCCTATCTTATGATTAGAGGCATTGTTGGATATCTTGTAGGCTTCCTCACATTTATGTGCTAAGTGTTGTATATGGAAGATTATATTATGGATATGGTTATGAGATGGTTATGTCATTATGGTTTGATTTTGAGTTTATGTCGTGGATCTATGTTATGATGTGAAAGATCCTAAGTCCCGAATTGCCCCCATAGAGTGAGTCCTACTTACTCGCTCCTTAGTCTTTATGTACTATGTGTTATGTGAATCCATGTTAACCCCTTTCCCTATAGCATCCCCATAGCGTGAGCCCTACTCTCCCGTTCCTTAGAACTATGTGTTCATTATTCCATATGTGCTTCCAAACTGATGACGTGTGAATGGATGCTATGAGGCTTGTTTAGGGACTCTCGGGTTCCCATTCACTATGTCACTCCTAGAACCTAGGTCCTGGTCATTACAGGTTTTGTATGAGAGCACTAGGTTTGTAAATGATCCTCAGAGTCCAACATGCCACGTCGAGTAGAGTCCTATTTATGGGTGTGAATACAATATGCCTATGAGTGGGAGGCTACGATGGCATTCTAGGAATTGTCTCACTTCTTCATGTCTTATGTGAAACGCCCCAAAAAGTGCCTGAAAATGTGCCTTGAAAATGCCCTAATCGTTATTTCCATGTATCTCAAAATTTGTGCGTGATATCAAAAATTCGACTTCATATTCGTTATCAGGGGGAAAAATTGAGCCAGAGATGGATATAACCTTGGTTTTAGAGCAACTGTAGCAAAATTTCATTTTCCAAAATTTACGAAAAATACAGAGGATCCACGCCCCTGGCGGGCGACACGGCCAAGATGCGGATCAGTGTATTTTGTTTCCAGATTTTTACTGTTTCGGCATAACGCTTTGGGACCTTGGGCCTAAACCCTCCTATGCATCAAAACACCAATACTTAGTCATTTTTCAACCCCATATCACTTAAGAAACTACCAAAACCTTCTCTAAAACTTAGCTAAATATTTCATCCAAATTCAAGTATCCCAAACTCATTTTCGAATTTCAAGAATTTCATTCAAGCTTCAAGTTCTCATTCAAATCTTCATCAAGGAAATCCCCAAGTTCGAGATGTATGGGTTTTAACCATTGGATCCTTCCACCCATGGTGCCCAACCTTCTTTTTTATATAAATTGCATGTTTTCAAGTTGTATTACTTATGGGTACTAGTTATTATGGATTATGATTATAAACTATGTAGGGGTTTTATGAATTGTTGATTAACTATGCATGTTTGAAGATATGAAACTATGATCTATTGGGTGATTTGATGAGGGATATTGATGTATCTTACATGAGGGTGTTACCAAGTATTGGTGTGTTGTTATACATTAAGTTTTATCACATGTTTTCACTCTTGAACTGCATGATTTTAAACTAGTATTATACACCCGTCAAGTGTTTGATAAAATGTTTTATTAAGGATTCTTGAGCGATTAGTGGTCTATTGCATGGCTTATGAGTCAAGTGACTTTATGACGTTGAAAGGAATGTATATATATGTTGAATTCATGAAAAGTGTTGATGGTGTTGCAAGTTGGTCTCACCTTGTTGAGAGGGTGCCATGTCTCAATCACCTTGTAGAGGGGGTGCCATGCCTCACTCGCCTTGTTGAGGGGGTATCATGCCTCGATAACCTTGTTGAGCAGGTGCCAAGCCTCAATAACCTTGTTGAGAAGTTGCAAAGTCTCAACCAACTTGTCGAGAGGTGGTATGCTCGTACTACCACGTTGAGGGGTATGTACCTAAATCACCTTCCAAGTGGGTGATATGCCTTGCAGATTAAGTAATGGTATGGTTGGACTCTGTGGTATGGTCTCTTTCTAAGCATTTAACTATATTGGCAAGATATATGATTTACAAGTATGTTTTACCTCAAGCATTGATCATGCATGCCATACTGATAATATAATTGTCGTTTGCTTCTGATTATGCATCTTCTCTATGTTACCTATGTCTTGTTGTATTGCATCCTACATACTTAGTACATTCAAACTTACTAATACATACTTTATGCACATATGATGTTACCATGTAGGAACCAGATCACCTCATGATCATCCTCCCCATGGCTAGTTTGGCATCTTGACGATAAGCTTTGGTGAGTTCTCAAGTTCTGTGACACTAGCTATGCTACTCTTGCTTTTCTTATATTTTTACATTGAACATTTGGAACTATGAGGGTGAGCTTGGAAAGTGTCTTGGCCCCCACTCAAATCTATGTTTAGAGGTGTTGTTGGAACTAATGATGTAATTATGCCTTGAGTTTTGACTCTTCTACATTTTATGCTATCAAAAACTTCCCTTAGTCCCATTTTCCCCTTTTCATTATCTCTTGTTGTTGTTTATTTATGCTTCTGTGACAAAGGATGTGTGTATGTTATGCTAAGAGGCTTATTTGGAGTCCCTTTGGGTCCAATTCATCGTGTCACGCCTAGGCCCTAGGCTTGGGTCATGACATTATGTCATGCTTTAGACCATATGTTTTGGTTCACTTATTTTGATAATGTCCTTGCTACATTACAAAAGATGCCTCCACGTAAAGTTCCCCTACAAAGGTCGACCCCGACTTGTGAGGACCAAACTCCAGAAGGACCTATGGAAGAGCCTGTCTTCAATGGTGAATTCTATACGACCTTTGCTATGCTTGCCTAGGTGGTGACTACTTAGGCTAGGGTAGATAATCTTCCTTGGGATCCCGCTCTGGCTTCTGGGGTGAGAGATTTCACCCAGATGAATCCTCTAGAGTTTTTTTAGGTCAAAGGCTAATGAGGATGCTCAAGAGTTCATTTATGAGCTCACTAAGGTGTTGAATGTTATAAGAGTCACTTTTGAAGAGAAAGTTGAGTTAGCTGCTTATTAATTGAAAGATATGGCTTAGGTGGGTACACTCAAAGGCTGATGAAGAGGGTTTGTGTTAATACTGTTAATTGAGAAGAGTTCAAGTTTGCATTTCTGGATCATTTCTTCCCATTTGAGCTTAGAGAAAACAAGATGAATAAGTTTATCAACTTTAAACAGGGTAGTATGAGTGTGAGGGATTATTCCCTCAAGTTCAGTAAGCTCTCCAAGTATGCTCTTATGCTGGTAGTTGATCCCCGTGCAAGAATGTACAAGTTTATTTCTGGGATCTTTGACTTGGTTTTGAATGAATGTTGTATGGCTATGCTTATTTGGGATATGGACATTACTAGACTCATGGTACGTGCTGAATAGATCAAAGGAGAGAAGCTCAAGGACAAGTGGGTGTATGATCCTAAAAGGGCCCGTTATGATGGTGAGTACTCCACCTCCAAAGATTGTGGTTGTGGTTTTGGTTGCTTCTGACAGGGCCAAGGTCTTAATTCAAGGCTTGATAATTGTAGGGTATCTCCTCCTAAGGCACCTACTGAGGGTGGACCATTGCCTCCATGATGTAACAAGTATGGAAAGATTCACCTTGGAAAGTGCTTATGTGGTTAGGGTGCTTGCTATGGTGTGGTGAAATGGGCAACAAGCCTATTGATTGCCCAAAGGCACCAAAGAAAGGTCAAATGGTTCAAGGTAATCAAGTTCAACCAAGAACTCCACAAGGTGGTGCCCCCCAGAAACAATAGATTCTATGTTATGCATGTTTGTCTCGAAATGAAGGAAGCTTCAGATATTGTGATCGGTATGTTAAAAGTCTTTGATTTTGATGCTTATGCTTTTATTGATTAGGATGCTAATTTATATTTTGTGACTCCTCATGGATATTAAGTTCAATTTGAGTCATGATATCTTGAGGGAGCCTTTTTAAGTCTACACTCCCGTGGGTGAGTCTGTTATTGCTCATAGGATTTATCGGGGTTTCCCTGTCTTTGTGTTGTATAAATTGTTTTCGTGTGATCTTGTGTAAATTGAGATGTTTAATTTTGATGTAATTCTCAAGATGTATTGGTTTCATGCTTCATATGTATCTATAGATTGTAGAACATGAAAAGTCAAATTCCAACTTCTGAATAAGCCCCTTCTTGAATGGAAGGGTAATGACTCCTCTATTAAAGGTCGGTTTATTTCCTACATCAAGGCCTGAAATATGATCTCCAAGGGGTGTATTTTATCATATTGTGAGGGCCAGGATGTAGAGTCTAAGTCACCTACTCTCAAATCGATTCCAGTAGTGAATGAGTTCCTGGATGTGTTTGAAGACTTGCCTAGTATTCCTCCCAAAAGGTAAGTAGACTGCGGTATAAATCTTCTCCTGGATACTCAGCTTTATCTATTCGTCCTTACCATATGGCACTGACTAAGTTGAAGAATCAATTAAAGGATTTGTTGGAGAAAGGCTTCATTAAGCCAAGTTTATCTCCATAGGGTGCTCCAATGTTATTTGTAAGAAAGAAAGATAGATCTCTCGGATGTGCAATGGTTAGAAGCAAATGAATAAGGTAACCATCAAGAATAAGTATCCATTTCCAAGGATTGGTGATTTGTTCGATCAACTTCAAGGGGCCACCCATTTGTTAAATATTGACCTCTATTCTAGTTATCATCAATTGAAGGTTAGGAAGTGTGATATCCCCAAGATGACTTTTCGGACTAAGTATGGGCATTTTAAATTTATGGTGATGTCATTTGGATTGAGTAATGCTCCAGCCATGTTTATGGATCTTATGAATCTAGTGATCAAGCCATTCCTTGACAATTTTGTGGTTGTCTTCATCAAGGATATCCCTATTTATACCCGAAGTGAACGGGAGCATATAGATCATTTGAGGTTGGTTCTTCAGACTTCAAGGGAGGAGAAATTGTAAGCTAAGTTTAGCAAATGTGAGTTTTGGTTGGGTGAGGTAGCCTTTCTTGGTCATGAGGTATCCGGTGATGGTATTAAGGTTGCCTCGAAGAAGATGGAGGCCGTGAAGAATCGGCCTAGACCGTTCACTCCTTTTGGATATTCGAAGTTTTCTTAGGCTAGATGGTTATTACAAAAGGTTCATTGAAGGTTTATCATCTATTGTATCTCCATTGACTATGTTGACTCAAAAGAAATCCAATTTTTTATGGTCAGATGAATGTCAGAAGAGTTTTCAGACTTTGAAAGATCGGCTTACATCGGCTCCTATTTTGACTTCAGTGAATGGCTTAGATGGGTTTTTGGTATATTGTGATGCTTCTTGGATTAGATACAATTGTGTGCTTATGCAACATGGTAAGGTAATAGCTTATGCATCATGGTACTTGAAGGTACACGAGCATAATTACCAGACTCATGATCTTGAGTTAGCGATGATGGTGTTTGCCTTGAAGATTTGGAGGCACTATTTACATGAGGTGTATGTTGATGTTTTCACCGACCACAAGAGTTTACAATGTGTGTTCACTTAAAGGGATCTTAACTTGAGGCAAAGAAGATGGATAGAACTCCTTAAGGACTATGACATGAGTGTGTAATATCATCCTGGCAAGGCAAATGTTGTAGCCGATATTCTTAGTAGGTTATCTATGGGAAAGTGTGGCTCATATTGATGAAGGGAAGAAAGAGTTGGAAAATGATGTTCACTGTTTGGCTAGGTTGGGTGTTCGATTGGATGACTCTAGTGATGGTGGTATTCACGTTTAGAATAGGGTCGAATCTCTGTAGTTATTGATGTTAAGGCTAAGCAAGATCTAGATCCATCATTGGTTGAGTTGAAGAAGTTTGTTGCTGAAAAAAAGATAGAAGTCTTCTGCCAAGGGGGTGATGGGGTGCTTTGGTATCAAAATCGGTTGTGTGTTCCAGATGTAGATCTTAGAAGGGTAATCATGAGTGAAGCTTGTTGAGTTCTGATAGCTCCATTGAGCTCGAAACATCAATTTTGATAGGATTGCATATTTGGTTTCTACTCACGGGGTCCCAAATGAATTATAAATGTCCATTCTTTTATTTATGTATTGTGTAATTGCTGATATCTGGTGCCTGAAGCCCGTAGCCTCGTGTTTGTGGCATGCCTTCCACGTTTGTGGGGGCAAACATTTATACCTCTACATTCGCATGAGGTGGACCGTGTTCAAGGAGGCATGTGTTCCTTGACCTCCACATTTGCGAAGGTCTATCGACCTTAACCTCTGTCATAACCCAAAATCTGATTGCAACTAAACAAGAATATAAATAAAACAAAAATGACTCGTTTAACACAAGAAATAAGGTACAAGCTATCTCATAGAAGATAGTGCTGAAGTGTAAATACAAATGTCTTAGCATAAGGTACAAGCTATCTCATAGAATAATATCTGATACAAAGTCTGCAAACAAAGTAAAGGGAATCCAAAAGATCTTTTGTGACGAGAAGCCTGAGCCTCATTGGTAAGATCAGGATGGATGTAAAAATTCCAACAAGAGTGAATCATCTACCCTGTGCAGGTCCCCGTGCTTGATCTGCAGGGAGGAAATAAATAAATATGAAGTAGAAGAACCTAGATGAGCACACCAAAATGTACTCAGTAGGTTCAACTGACTAGGTAAGAAAAATCAAAAAAGTATATAATAATGAACAATCTTATCACCTACATCCAAAAGGTTAATATATAATACAATATGATCACGAAAAATATCAAGTACCAATGATGAACCAAAACAATAATGCAATATGATGTCTCCCAAGCTACATCTCCTTTGTGAGGATAAAGCGGTCGTTGTCAAGATGTATAACCTAAACAAAGTTAGGGTCGAATTCCACAGGGAATATGGTAGACTTAGAAAAATTCAATATAATCTGGGTTGATTAATCAACTTATCTCCCAAAAAGGGGCAGGTGATAGGATCAAGGTTAGAAACAATACTAAGATGGAGTGAATACTAGAATACGGAAGCAACAACAAAAAAACAAAGATAAAAGCTAATTAAAGATATGAGAAATCCAAAGAAAATATCTAAGAATTTCCAAGAAATTGATATTCTAAGTCCCTGACAAGATCTAAGTAACAACGTAAAAAATTATGGGAGAAATCTAACGCCTTTACTTGAGAAAACGAATCAAAACATTAGATTCGGATCTTGACCGCTTTATGAGTAACTAAAGACAATAATTAGCATGAAAGTTAATCACCTTATAAAGAATACCATAAAGAAATCAAATATATCACAAGAAGAAAGTACTTTATACCTCAAACTATGAACTAGTAAAGGTTTAAAGATAAACTCTCAAAGAACAAGTCACAAAGGTTCAATAGAACTCTCTCAAATATTATTAATATTAATCTAATTGTCTTTAATGAAAGGAAAAAGACTCCTATATATATTATAGGGTCCTTGGACATCCAAGACTCCTTAGGTTAGGTCCAAGGAGTATCCAAAACCTAGAAAGAAAATTACAAGATAAATCCTACTCTAAAAAGGAAATAAAGTTACCTTAATTAGGAATAGACCTAGCAGTTCTAGGAAAGCATTAAATGGTACTAGGATACCTTTAATAGAACAAGGAAAACATTAATTACCTATATATAAATAAGAAAATAAGGTAAAACCCAACTAGGAAAAGAATCTTGACAAATTTGGAAAGTTCGACTAGTCTTCTTTGCAAACTTGGGCAGAAAGTAACCTTTGTTGTGGCTCATTCTTGGATTCTTCTTGGCCTTATTTGTATGTAATTTATCCATAAAATTCTTCATATTGGACTTGAATTTGGGCCATCAAATAATTATACCATTTCGACAATTCATCCTTCTTGGGCATTAGCTCTTCTTCCCCAACAAGACACCTTTGGATCTAAAATTAAAGCCCTTTGAGCTTATCATTAAATTCCTTGGTTTGACATCTTGTTATGGGCCTCCTTTGATCTTCTAAAGCTTCATCCTTTTCATCCTTGTCCTTCAAAGGAGTAGAGCTCTTATGATGCTATCAGGGGGTTTTGTAACATTTATGAAAAGTAATCTTAAACTAAAACAAGTGTTAAATTAGTATGAAGAGTAGCTAGGGTATTGTCTTCCACATGATTCCCTAACTTAGTATTACCATATAAATAAATTCTTTTCAATTAGGTAGCATGTAGAACGGTAACTTAAGTTTACCAAACCTTTTGCCCAGGCAAAAGGCGAATTTCACTATGTGATTTAGTCCGTCCCCGCAGTGTGACATTACTAACCCTTACCTATTATTCCAGTACAACCTCCCCTTGGCCCAGTTTGGTTGATTAGACGAGAAACGTCAATAATCGAATCTTACTGATTAATCTCTTTTCCTATGCAGTACTACCTTGGTCCAGTCAGTAATACTAGGCAATTTCTAATATTGGCCACTATTAGAAAGCATTCAATACGAAGAGAATTAATTAATACATGCATGCACACTTTTCAAGAATTACGAATTATTCGATTTTATCTTGTTAGTTCTTCATGGTTCCCACAACCCTAGTTGTGGATTTAGCTACTCATGATTAGCGTAAATGCAAGACTTATGAATTTGAATAACATAACTGAGTTCCTACATAAGAGAATTAAGAACAAAGAATCCAAACTCTTCACAAAGAATCAAAAGATTGAAATCAGTAGACGAAATAGAGGTTTTACAAGTGTTCTCTCAAGCTCTCTAATGTTCTATCATGTCCCTCTACCGTTCTCTTCCATTCTCTATGAAAATAACCTAAAAAACCTATTTATAGTTTTTAAAATACAAAACTCAAACAGAATAGGATAACTGAGTCGACAGACTCTACGGATAGTGTTATGGGTCGTATAATGTTTTACGGCCCCTAGACAGGCTTTCATGGATTGCTGCTTCAAATATAGGGTTGACTTCTATGAAACCCTTCTATGACCCATATAAAGGTCTACGGCCCGTATGGGGTTTCGTCTGATGACTTTTCAGATTCTCCTTACTTTCTGATGCTCTGGACACGACATCAAGTCTATAACTTGTATAATATTCCACAGCTCGTCTACATGTTTGTAGACGTAACTTTAGAAATTCACCCTTCACTAAAATTGTCTATAAACAATCTTTACGGCCTATAGAAATCTCTATGATCCGTAAAGGGTCTCAAGAACCTCTCCTTTATCAAATTTTGCACATTAGTGCAAAAATTGTGCCAACCCTGTAGTCTAAAAAAAACAAACATAAAAACACATCAAATCTATTAACATCACATTGAGAACACACGAAATTCCAAGTTTTAAGCATCGAAAGTATTGTATTTTGATAGCACATCACAATACCATGCTATGCATAAATGCATTAGCGTCGCTGGCCATGTATGAGATAAAATGTCGACCATCGCTGGGCCAATGTATATATCTATTGAGACGAAGGTAGAAGATAGAATCTGGGGGTGTCACGGGCCATGTACACATTATTACGACCGTCACAAGGCAGGGGTGCATATCTATCGAGCTAAGCTACAAGATGGAACCCGAGGGCTAATCAGGACATGTCTTGAAATATCTCAAGACGTCGAAGATTTTAAGATAAAATACCTCAAGTGTCACAGGCCTCAAGAGGTACTGTCTCGAGGTGTCACGGGCCTCAAATAGAGTAAATATAGTATAAAATATGTGCATGGCAATGCCACAATATAATTATAAAATGTGCATGTTAATGCCACAACATAAGTATGAAGTTATGTGCATACCAATGCATCAATGGAATATAAGATATGTTCATATATGCAACGAGGCATATGTAACATGTGTGCATATCAATGCAACCCAATCAGAAATAAGATCTATGCATACCAACGCACTCAGTTCAGTATAAGATATATGCATAAGAAAGCAACTAACCAAGTAAGAGATATGTGCATACCAATGCATCTAGTCAGTATAAGGAATATGCATATCAACGCATCTAGTCAGCATAAGAGGGGGCGCATACCAATATGGCTGAACAAGTAGGAGATACATGCATACCAATACTACTAGTCAATATAAGATAGGTGCAATAACCATCACATCAAACAGACATAATCATGAGTGGCAATCATTATCACTGGCCATCATTCCCTCATATCATCGCTAACTCATCCATAATCAAGATGTCAATGAAACAAGCTCCATAAGCACCCCAAATAGGCGAAAAATTCTCAAATTTACCGTATTCATCATCACTTATGCCACAACACTATCCAAAGGTTATTTCAGGTTTTATATTATTATAATGACATCCAAATTTATGTCAAATCTAATGATTTCATTTAAATTCATCAATAGGATCGCCATTTATTCAATATTTTGGTATATCCGATATCATATTCCCATCAATTCTAATCACATCAAGTCATAATCCAACCTACATCTAACAATGGTCATATAAACATGATCAATAACTCAAATCAGGTCCCAAAAATATTAGCCGAACCTACCTCGATGCTGAAACTGCACTCGAATAAGCTTTCAATCAACTCAAACCTCCGAATGATCCATGAATCGATCAAGGGATACATTTTGATATCCATATTGACATATTTTAGGATTAGAGGCAAAATGGTCCCGAATTTTGGAATTGACTTCAAAATCGGATTCTACACAAAAAATTAAGTTCGTGGGTGAAAATTCTACTAAAATCTAGTTCAAATAGATGGAGAAATCCTCATTTTAAAGTTTCAAAATCATAGACCAAAAATCCCCAATTTTGGACATCCAGATCATGAAATTCAAGTCCAAATCAAGATAAAATCCATGAAAATTAATCAAAACAATGTTAGAAACATTTACCCAAAAGATTTCTTTGAAAATCCTCATCAAAAATCATCTCTGAAAGCTTGAAATATTGAAAATGGGGGGATTTTACGTCTCTAAAAATGACTCGGTAAAACTCCATGAAGGCGGAACCTTGTCTGTGATCACAGAACACAAAAGTGCCCATACCTCCGCGAAGGTGTAGTACAAATTGGGTTGCACCAGATACCCCCACACCAACTAATACCAAAACTAAAACCGGATCTCCAAAACTCATTCGGGCTCAGAATTTCACAAACTTTATACATATACATACTAGAAACAATGATCGGACTCAACAAAATCATTGAAATTCAATTACAAGGCCTCCAAAACACGTTTACCAATACAAACCAATAAAACTAGTTTAAAACTTAAAATACCAAAACTACCCTCAAAAACACCAAAAAGTATCACAAGATTATTTTGAGTGTTAGTTTCACCATTAGGAACTATTGAAATTGTTGAAATTCCGATCTGAGCATTTGAATTTCGAGTGTTGACCAAAGTCAAACTTTGGTTTCCTAAACAACTAAAATCACAACTTTGGACCTAAAAATCTCATTTTAACTCCAAATTCAACTTTCTACAGTTCAGGTTTGACATTCCAGAGCTAATGGAATCAACAGATCCCCGATCTAACCTCCAAAACTTAGAATAACACAAAAACTCTTTTTTTTCAACAATTTAAGCTTCCAAAAATACTAGAACTCACATTTTCAACTTTTAAAAGTTGGAATTTCAATTCCAACCATTCAAATAGTTTAAAGTAGGCCTAAAGAAACTTACGATAGGGTAAAATAATATTTTTCATAGATAGAGCCAGAAATGACCAACCAGGTCATTACAAACTCCGCATGCGCTGGCCCTAGGCCTCGATCACAGATAGTTATTTGACCCTTGAACAATGACATCTTTAAATATTGGGTCTTCATCATTCTTCACAGTTTCCAATGTTCTGAGCTAGGTTTTATGATCTTTCAGGAGATTTTCAAGGGGTATCAATTGGGTAAGCCATTTTCAATCATTTTCTTCAATTCCCATTGATTAATTCACGATTTTAACATTAAAAAATGGATTTTGTATTGGATAATTTGGGGATTTCCATGACATTGATTTTTTATTTAAAATATGATGATTTTGAGCTTATTTTGACTCATTTTTCAAACAATTTTTCACATTAGATTTCTTATTACTTGGGGAACATTTTCATGTAAAAAATTTAATATATTGAGAACCTTTTTTGGCATGAGAATTTTGGACAATTTTTCTCCTTTCACACAAATTGCTTGATCTTAGTGTCATTAGTTTCTTAATATAATTATGATTCTATATTTTGCTAGATTTTGGTGATTTAGAATATCGTAGAAGGTGAAAAGGCTTGGATTTGTGTTGATTGATATGTCCATTAGGGCAAGTGGATTTCTAATATCTTTTTAGTTTGATTGGACCTTGTATTGTCCTGTCATTGGGTTTGGGTGATTTGTGACATGAAATCGGAAAGAATTATACTATTATAGGCTTTAATCATGAAATTTTAGATTAGATATTTGTGAATATTGTGAATCCTTGACTTATGAAATGATGGTAGGATTGTGAATACTTGTGAAATTGTGGATTATCTGGCATTGATATTGAAACTATACTAGTATTGAGATTTGTATTAATTTTAAGACTGCACTAATATTGAGATTGTATTGTAAAATAATTGTGAGATTGTGAATACTTGTGAACTTGTGTATTATCTAGTATTTATTATTGAATAAATGATTCATGTGGACGTCTTGCATATTATTATACTTATGAAAGTGATTATTGTGTTATGATGACATGTATTGCTTGATGTTCTATTGATGATGAAAATCCAAAGGGAAATGATTCCTACTAGAAAAAGGAAAGGAAGAAAAGAAACAAAAAGTCAAAGGGAAATAGTTTCGCCTAGAAAAAGGAAAAAACTGAAAAGGTGAAGGGAAATGGTTTCTGCTAGATATGAAAGTAAATACCAAAGGAAAATGATTTTGGTGAATACATGGTCCATGTGTGGCCCCCATGGGTTTTGGTTGATTATATCAACGAATGTGTATGTAGGATAGACATGCGTCATGATTACTTAACATTGCATCGCATTGTTTACATTTCGTATCATTCCTTTCTTGAAGTTGTTATATGTACCATGTGTAATGTGTTGAATGCTTTAAACCTTGTATAGTGTTGATATTGAACTATTGAAAGATTATGATCTATGTTGATAACTTGAGCCTTGTACATTGCGAAGATTGGACTCTTGGGATTTTGTTTTATGCGTTTGCTTATATTTCTGATAGACTACTATACTACTTGGCTTTGGGGATCAACTTATTATTTTGAGATAGCATTTTTTAATGTGTACACGCACAGACACAGACACAGACATAGACACACATATATACATATATATAGATAGATGTTGTTGTTGTGTTGGGACTTTTCTAAGATTAGGTATGTAGTTCGATGGTATGTAGTTGGGTGGATAGAAGTATTTATGTTCTTCATTGCTTTCCTTCAGGTTCCGTTTCCATTTGCTAAACACTGCATTGGTTGTTGCTCAACCCTTACTACAACTTTATAGGTAATGAGCCCGGTTCCACCTGATTAGATTTCTCACTGTTGAACTAAGCTTATGGATTGTTGAAAGATAGTTGTTTGTCTCTTCAGCAGAGCCTCGAGAATTCTACATTTATTTTATGTTCTATTTGTGAACATTGAGACTTGTATTTTCTCTCAAGTGTTATTTTTTAGTGATTTGTACATGTGACACTAGTTCTAGGATGATTTTAGTTCGGTTTCCTTATGCATATCTACCATTTTAGATTGTTTTATCTTCCACTTTTATTGTTATGTTACACTGTTTAAGTATAGACTAAGGGTGTGTTTGGTATGGAGGAAAATATTTTTCGAAAAATATTTTTTTATTTTCTCATGTTTGGTTGGCTTAAATGTTTTGGAAAATATTTTCCAGATCAACTCATTTTCCTTAAATTTAAGGAAAATAATTTCCTTCCAAAAGTTAAGGAAAACATTTTTCAAAACTACTATCCAATTTCAAATTGATTTTTTTTATCTCATCCATATTATGATCCCCTGCCCGAATCTTTTTTTAAATATATAAGATTAAAAATTTATTTTTGAAAAATATTTTACGCTTTGAAAATCTTATCTTTTTCGCCTATTCCTATTCTGACTCACCCAATTCCCCCACCCCTCCCCCTCCCCCCAAAAATTAAAAATTTATTTTTACAAAAATTAAA
>JAABOM020000012.1:15607322-15664077 GCA_011800125.2 Solanum clarkiae | reverse complement strand
TCCGTCAAAGTCATTTGGAGAAACCAACAAGTTAAATGTGTCACATGGGAAGCTAAAGCCAAAATGGGAAAGTAATATCCCTATCTTTTCCATTCTGATCAAGCATGAGGTAATAAGATTTGCCATATTAGAATCTCCTTTCCTTGCATTCCATCTTCATGACATTCATGCATGTTTATATGAATTTGAGGTTGTACTATAAGTGCTATTTGAAACATGGTTTAAAAAGTTTGGTGCATTTGTTGCATTTTGTATATGCTGCATTGGCATATGGTGCATGAATCAATTCACATGCATTTTGTATATTGTGCATTGTCATATGGTGCATGAATCCATTCCTTAGAGCTTGCCTTAACATATTTGGAGACAAATGTTCTCAAGGGGGAGATAATGTAAGACCCAACTTATGGGGGTAGGAGAGATGCAAGCAACACGCTTGGAAATTTGAAACGATTGATGTTTACAAAGCGATTTATGACTTGTAAGATGGAGTACAACTCGTAAAGTGGGTTCATAGAGCATGGCAGACTTGATGAAATTTGGGATCCTTCTGAAGTTCAATATACGATTTATCAAGCGACTAATAAAGTACTCTACGAGTTGTAGACAGTCTCATAGAATGGGAATCAGAGAAAAATGAGTCTCTAATGTTTGGAAAAAGGTCATTAGATGAAACCCATCAACGACCCATAGACGAGGTCTCATAGACCTGTCCGGACAGGATTTTAATTGGGGTAAATTTGAGCTTTCTTCTTTTTTTGACCCCATCTAAGTCCCCTACCAGCTTATACAACCCTAATTCATCTCATTCCTTCTCATTCCAGAAACACTCTAAGTTTTAAAACTCTCTCAAGGTTTTCAAGTAAAGGGTGCAAGCTAGGGTTTCAAATCTTCCACTGCCAAAGTTGGATTCCTCCATCATAATCACTAAGGTATGTGTGTGATTGTGGGAACCTTCATTCCAAAAAGTCCAACCAATCTTCTCCTTAAACTACATGGATTTATGGATTATTTTAAAGGTATTTATGAACTCTTGTTTAAGGTGATATCACTTTGCATTGTACACATGGTTTATATTTGGGTTCTTCAAGTAATGATTTTATTATGCTTAAATATTGATGGGGTTTGATATTGTGATGGATTTTATGATAATAAAGTCACGTATTATATGATTCCATGAAAAGACACTTTTCGTGATACTTAAAAAAAGAGTTTTGCTATAATAATGTTTGATTTGACTAACTTTAAATGAACTCATTTTACTTCTCTCTTGTTCCATACTCTGAAATGCATGATTTTAAGAACATTTGCATACCCATCATGTTTGACTAAATCAACATGACAAGCATTCTTATGATGATGAAAGTTTATGACATGAATTCCAAGACACGCATGTTATAACAGGTTATGGGCTCCTATGCATGTATTGAACTTATGAAAGGTTCCTACAATTTTCAAGTAAAATGTTGAGCCCTTATGCCATATATTCTACCCAAAAATGAGTAAATCATACCTACATGAAGAGGTCACGCATGATAACTTTTTTACCCTCATGTACTATACTATCTAACTCTTACTAGAAGGGGTCGTGTGTGTTTCAATCTCTACCCTCATATGTAATGCAATGCCTACTTGAAGGGGTCATGTCCATGCTATGTTTTTACCCTCTAGTATAAGGTATATGCCACATATAGGGGTCATGTATTTGAATGAGCTACTCATGCCATATTGTCATGTTCTATAAGTTATGCAAGTTATGATTATTTCAAGTATTCCATGGGACTAGACCTAGTACCTAAAGAGGCTTAAGGCGGGGGCTTGACACAAGGGTTTCTTTTATAAAGTCTTTGTCTCTTAACTATGTGCTACCATAGGTTTATATTATTTTTCTAAATGGGCTTTTACTACTGGATCCAACTTGGTCATGTTACCACTATGTGGGGTCACGCTTGGTTTACCTTGGCAAGTGGATCACTCATTTATTTGGTGTGGAGTGAACATCGGGATTCCAAGTAGTAGCTCGCTTGGTCTTATATGTTGGTTAGGGTATCCTCCACATATTTATGATATATTATACAAGTTTGACTATCTTCATGTACATTTTAACTTAAGCATTGATTATACATGTCATATTGAACTTATGTCTATTTATTATGATTATGCATTTTGATTATTATGGCTTATATCCCTCGTTGCATTGCACTCTACATACTTAGTACATTTCAAGTACTACTGCATACTTTTTCACTACATGATCTAACCATGTAGGGACCAAAGCTTCTATTCATCCTTATCCTCCTCGTGACTTGCCGGATCATTTGAAGATTTCTATTGGTGAGTCCTCTACTCCAGGACAACATCCACTTTACTTTCTTGCTTTTGTTAAGCTTGCATATTTTAGACTTTTTATCTTTTGAGGGTGAGCTTTGGGAGATGTCTTGGCCAAGTTCCACTCATGTTAGAGGTGTTGTTAGATATGGAAATCTATGTATCAAGCTTCACTACTATTATCTTCATCTAATTGTGATGACTTCTCTTAGTCACATCTTCCCTTCTATGCATGCCATATATGGATGTATATGTTGGAAATCCCAATTCCCTAGATGCACCCATAGCGTGAGCCATACTTAACCACCCGTAGACTTGTTTGCTATGTGATTCATGTATGCTTGAGAGGCTTGTTTGGGATCCCTACAGGTTCCTATTCACCATGTCACGTCTAGGCCCTAGGTCTAGGTTGTGACACTAATTTAGTACGACCATATAATTGAATTCTTTTCTAGTGTGTGGCATGCAAAATGGTAAGTTAAGTTCACCAAATCATTTGGTCTAGAAGAGAGGTGAATTTCATTACCTGACTTAGTCTATCCCTGCAATGTGACATTACTAACCCTTACCTATTGTACTAGTATAACATCTCCTTGGCACAGTTCGGTTGATTAGATAAGAAACATCGATTGAATCCTGTTAATAAATCTCTTTTCCTATTTACTACTGTCTTGGTCAAGTCAGTAGCACTAAGCAGCTTCTAATGTTGGCCACATCGAAAAATATTCAAAATGAAGAGAATTAATTAATACATGTATGCAAACTTTTCAAGAATTATGAATTATCCGATTTTTACTTTGTTAGTTATTCATGGATTCCACAAATATAGTTCTGGATTTAGCTACTCATGATTTGTATAAATGCAAGAACTATGAATTTAAATAACATGATAAACCACTTACACAATTGAATTAAGCACAAGAAAATTCAAAGCTTCAATGAGAAGCACATGATTATAATTAGAAGATGAAATTAAAGTTAACAAGTATTTCTCAATATCTCCAATATTTTTCTCTACTATGTTTTTTCTATTTTCGTGCTTCACTCTAAGAAAAATAAACTAAAAATCTATTTATAATGTTTAAAATGCAAATCCAAAAAAAAAAAATAGGACAACTGGGTTGGCAAGCTTCACGAGGTACTCTACGGGCCATATAGTGATTTACAGCTCATAATCATGCTTTCTTACTTTGTTGCTTCAATTCTAGACTTAGATTCCATGACAACCCTCTATGGCCCGTAAAAGCTTCTATGGCCTGTGTGGGATTTCGTCTGATGAAACTTCAGAAAGTCCTCCTGTTCTGATCCTCAGGGTATGAGACTTGATCTACGACTTGTAAAGTATTCCGCTACTCGTCTGCATGTTTGTAGACCAAATATCAGAAATCCACCCTTTACTAAAATTGCATACAAAACCTCCTTCACGTATCATAAAATTCTCTATGGCCTGTAAAGGGTCTCGTGGATCCTCAAAATTAGCAACTTCTGCATATTTTGCCCAAAATCATTGCCAACCTTGAAATCCTGCAAAATAAACACAAAAATACATCATACCTACTAACAACGCATTGAGAACACAGAAAATTGTAAGTCTTAAGCATCAAAAGTGTTATATTTTGGCAGCATATCATTGCTTTAATATATATGTATTTATTTGGGTCCCTAAGAGATCAACATGAGAGATACGTACTAATTTTTGTAGAAGCTCAATTTTCCTCAAATAAATTGACTCTCAAAATATTTTACTCTACGCTGTATCATAAAGGAAAACACTCAATTTCTTGGTCTTCATCATCGCACTCTACTTTTGGGCTTCTTGCAAGTTGCTTTTCATCACTCTCGTTTTTGCATGTGAGTTCTTTCACTCTTTCTTCTACAGTTGGATATATTTTTTCGGTGTGAGTTCGATAATTGTTTACAAGAATATGAGAATAATTTATTTAATTTGTTATCATAAAAAAAATCCCAAGTTGATTTCAATTCCAGTAAAGGATATATAGGTTATTAAATCCTTTCTTGCTTACTTGGAATCATACTATATTGAAGACAACAAAAGAGAGTTATTGGCAACATCGCCTCTATAGAATCGTACTTTCAATTTTATGGATTGTGAAATTTTAAATGGTTACTTCAAGTGTTACTAACTTTATTTTATTTTAAATCATGGCCTACATCTTTTGGCGATATTTTTTTTCATGAACTCGTCTTTCGCTTCATAGTTAGTTGACAAAATCAATTTGTTATTAGATTTAGATTTCAAATTTTGGTAGACTTGGTTTTGTAAGATTTAACGGGTAAATATTAAGCTTCAAGAAGTGAGTTTAAATTTTTGAAAGAAGAAAATAATTTGGATTGCATGAAGATAAATGAGCACTGCTTGTCCAGTAGGCCAAAATAATTTGATTAGGCCAGTGGTAGTGAAATACTCAGCATTCAACAAGTGGGATGGCATGGGCCGAGAGGTTCATTCCCCAAATCTCGGCCCCCTAGGGTCCCATTAAGAAATTGTCCTATCTTGTCCTGTCACATACCCTTAAAAGTGTCACGTCCCAGTAGACAGCCTTACTTGAAACTTACCACAATCACATATGAAAGTAATTTAGTAGCACCATTCAAGCAAATAGAGAGGTAGAAAAATGTTCTATTTTTGCAGAAAAAAAATGTTTTTAAGCCATAAGCATCTTCATTTCTACAAAAGAAACCAATTACTTTATAACAAGATTGTTTAATAACAAACTATATCCATAGTGTGTCATGCTGTTCAAAATTTCAGAGGCACTGCACATCCTTTTTCTTTTTAACACCACCATACTTGAACCACCATCCTCTGAAGCAAATAAACCATCTTAAAATCAAGAATAAAATAACATAGTAAATGGAGAGAAATTTAGATACAATATATCCAATGTAACCACACAAGTGAAGTCTAGCAGGGTGGTTCAAGCAAGACATTACCTGGTACTCTTACCATGTGAAAGTAGATAGATTATTTCTAATAGATCAACTTAATTTTTTATGATGGAGTTAACTATATTATGACGAATGTCTCTTGACCTCGCTTGCTGGATGTGTTTAAGATCTAATGATGGTTTTCTACAGACTATGATGAGCTTAGATAATAGCGCCTTATTGTTTACATTTCTAAAGTCATCTAAAATTAATGTACTGAAAAGCAAAGAAAAGTTCATGCAGCTACGTATTTGACAATACACTTAAAAGAATTGTTTTCTAAAAAAAGAAGATTCTTCTAGCTAAAATTTATGTGATTTCCTCCTCCAGTTTTAGCTACCAAGTTTTTGGTCATATTGTTGAAAATAACTCAAGTGTGTTTAAGTTTCCAAGATGGATTGTTGAAGAAGCAGGACCTGCATGAGTCTAGCTATATTAGAAGTACAGAACTGTAGTATATAGCATACTATTCAAGGTATAGAAGTCTACTATAGTAGAACTATATTCAGAGTGTTTATTTTTTAAAAAAGCATTTACGTGAGCATCTCAAACCAAAAAGTATTTCAATCTTTTCAGGATTTTCAGCATACAATCTCATGCACTTGTTAGAACTTCTTCTTTTCGAACATAAACAAGAGGACGAGGAGGTGGAAAAGCAAAAAAGACCATTTAGCACTACTAAAGTCTTTTCATTATGCAAGAGTGGTGTACATTTGATAGGATCAAGGTTAGAAACAATACTAAGATGGAGTGAATACTAGAATGCGTAAGCAACAATAAAAAAAGAAAGATAAAAACTAATTAAAGATATGAAAAATTCAAAGGAAAGATCCAAGAATTCCCAAGAAATTGATATTCTAAGGTCTTGACAAGATCCAAGTAACAACATGAAAATTTATGGAAGAAATCTAACACCTTTACTTTAGAAAACGAATCAAAAACGTTAGATTTAGATATTGACCACTTTATGAGTAACTAAAGACAAATTAGCACATAAACTAGTCACCTTATAAAGAATACCAAAAAGAAATCTAATACATCACAAGAACAAAGTATTTTATACATCAAATTATGAACTAGTAAAGGTTTAAAGAAAAAGTCTCAAAGAACAAGTAACAAAGGTTCAATAGAACTTTCTCAAATATTATTAATATCAATAAAATTGTCTTTAATAAAAGAAAAAAAGACTCTTATATATATTATGAGGTAAATCCAAAACCTAGAAAGAAAATTACAAGCTAAACCCTACTCTAGAAAGAAATAAAGTTACCTTAACTAGTAATAAACCTAGTAGTGCTAGGAAAGCGTTAAATGATACTAAGATACCTTAAATAGAACAAGAAAAATATTAATAAACTATATATAAATAAGGAAATAAGGTAAAACCCAAGTAGAAAAAGAATCTTGAAAAATTTGAAAAGTTTGACTAGTCTTCTCTCCAAACTTGGGTTGAAAGAAACCTTCGTTGTGGCAGATTCTTGGACTCCTCTTGGACTTTTTTACATGAAATTTAACACAAAAATTCTTTATATTGGACCTGAATTTGACCCACTAAATAATTGTATCATTTGGATAATTCATCCTTCTTGGGCTTTAGCTCTTCTTCCCCAACAAGACACCTTTGGATCTGCAATTCAAGCCCATTGAGCTTATTATTAAACTCCTTGGTTTGAGATCTTGTTATGGGCCACCATTGATCTTCTAAAGCTTCATCTTTTTCATCCTTTTCCTGCAAAAGAGTATAGCTTTGTACGATCCAATCATTCCCCTCTTATTCAAGTGAATTCATCCTCGAATTCAAATCTACATCAAAATGGGAAAGATCAGAAACATTAAAAGTAGCAAAAACTTGGAACTCACCAGGACGATCAAGTTTATAAGCATTGTCTCTAATCCTTTCAAGGACTTTGTATGGGACACTTCCTCTAGGATCTACCTTGGCATTTCATTTGGAAGGAAATCTTTCCTTTCTCATATGCACCTAAGCCAAATCCCCAGGTTTAAACATAACATATATTCTTTCTTTATTCCTCTGCAATGAAACTTCCTTATTTTTGTTTTCAATTGCAAGTCTTTTTGGTTCATGAATCTGCTTCATCACGTCATCCTTCTTTCTACCATCAAGATTAGAAAAATCATTAGTAGGCAAAGACAGTAAATCAAGAGGAGTGAGGGGGTTGAATCTATATACAACTTCAAAAGGAGTTTTATCAGTAGAAGAATGAAAGGTCCTATTATAAGCAAATTCCACATTAGGCAAGTAATCTTCCCATGAAGTCAACTTTCCTTTAAAAACAACCCTCAACATATTTCCCAAAGTTCTATTAACCACTTCTGTTTGCCCATCACTTTGTAGGTGACAAGATATGGAAAATAGCAATTTAGTCCCTAACTTTCCCCAAATAATTCTCCAAAAGTGACTTAAAAACCTGGCATCCCTATCACTAATAGTAGTTCTAGGTATTCCATGCTATTTAACCACTTCATTTACAAACAAGTCAGCCACATAAAATGCATCATTAGTCTTTTTATATAGAATAAAATGATCCATTTTAGAAAATCTCTCTACTACCACAAATATACTATCCTTACCATATTTAGTCCTTGGAAGCCCCAATATGAAGTTCATAGAAATCTCAATCCAAGGAGAACTAGAAATAGCTAAAGGAGAATAAAGACCATGCGGCAATATTCTAGACTTAGCTTGTTTACATTCAAGACAATGATAATACAGTTTTTCAACATCCTTTCTTATGCTAGGCTAATAAAAATGTTCAGAAAGTATTTCCAAAGTTTTGGGCACTCAAAAATGTCCCATTAGCTGTCCAAAATGTGCTTCGCTAACAAAATAGTTCAAGCAAAGAGCAGTTAGGCACACACAACTTATTTTTCTTAAGTAGAAATTCATCTTGAAGATTAAATTTCTCAAAAGAACCCAACTTACATTCATCAAAATTTTTACCAAAATCAGAATCATTAGCATAGAGTAACTCGATTTGGTCAAAACCCAACAACTTTTAAGTAAAAGTAGACATCAAAACATACCTTCTTGGGAGCGCACCAGCAACCACATTCTCCTTTCCTTGTTTATAGGCAATTACATAAGGAAAACTTTCAATAAACTTCACCCATTTATCATGCCTACAACTAAGCTTACCTTGGCTCTTAAAGTAATTCAATGACTCATGATTAGTCTTGAGCATGAATTCTCGAGGCCACAAGTAGTGCTACCATGTAGCTGACGTCGCATATAACTCCTTATCATAAGTTGAGTAGTTCAATGTTGCTCCATTTAGCTCTTCACTAAAGTAGGCAATTAGCTTGGAGTCTAGCATTAAAGCAACACCTATGCCCTCACCAGAGGCATCACACTCAACTTCAAAAGACTTAGAAAAATCAGGTAATTGCAAAAGAGGAATAGAACACAATTTTTCTTTCAGAAAGTTAAATGCATCATATCGTTTCTTTCCCCATAAAAAAATCTTATCCTTCTTAATAACTTCATTTAAAGGAGAATCAATGGTGCCAAATTCCCTCACAAACCTCCTATAAAAACTAGCAAGTCCATGAAAACTCCTAGCTTCACCTACACTACTAGGTCTAGGTCATTCTTTAATTCCTTTGATTTTATCACCATCTACTTCAACTCCCTTAGAACTGACCACAAAACCTAAGAAAACTACACGATCCACAAAGAAAGTACACTTTTTTAGATTAACCAATAAGCGTTGATTTCTAAGGATTTCAAAAACTTGTTTTAGGTGCTCTAGGTGTTCATCTAAATTTCGAGAAAAGATCAAGATTTCATCAAAATACACAACAACAAAATTTCCATAAAAATCTTTGAAAACATGATTCATTAGTCTCAGAAATGTGTTGGGTGCATTTGTTAAGCCTAAAGGATTGAATAACCACTCATAAAGTCCATATTTATTCTTAAATGCAGTTTTCCATTCATCTCCAGGTTTCGTGCGAATCTGATGATAATAACTTTTAAGGTCAATTTTAAAAAAGATTTTGGATCCATATAGTTGATTTAGCATATCATCGATACCAGGGATAGGATAGAGATATTTTACACATTATCACGTTGATGGCTCTACAATTCACACACATCCTCCATGTTCCATCCCTTGTGGGTACCAATAGGATAGGAATAGAACATGGGCTCATGCTCTCTCGAACAAAACCGTTTTTAAGCAATTCTTCAACTTGGCTTTGTAATTCTTTGGTCAGAACTACTCTTATAGGTAGGCCTATTAGGTAGTTCAGACCCAGGCATAAAGTCTATTTGTGCTCAAACCCTCTCAAAAGGTGGAAACCCCTTTGGAGTATCATCAGTAAAAACATCTTTAAAACTCTACGAAAGAGAAGAAACACTATTCGACAAAGGAGTTAGTTCTTCAAAGTTAATCAACACTTCTTTGTAAGTAAGTAGTACTATGGGTAGCCGCTCTTTTCTAGCATTTAAATACTCTTTGGATTTTACATAAAGACTCTCTTTTTTCTTTTCCTTAGCCTTTTTCCTTTCACCAAAACTTTTTATTTTTTCACTCAAACTCACTTTTACCTCTTTACTTAGTTTGCTGCCCTCTCTCTCTTTTTCTCAGCCATCTCTTTTTTTTCTATCTATTAGCCCTTTTCTTTTCCCTCAAACTCATTTTTTATCTCTCCCCTTTGCTTTCCCATTGTTTCCCTCAATCGTTTCTGATCTTCAAACACTTGTGAAGGAGATAATGGTGCAAGAGTAAATTTCTTACCATTATGTAGAAGAATGTACCTATTCTTTATCCCATGATGACTAGTATCCCTATCATACTGCAAAGGCTGGCCGAATAAAATATGACATGATTGAATTGGAACTACATCAAAAAGAATTTCATCTTCATACCCACCAACATTGAATGAAATCATGCATCGTTTGTTTACTTTTACCTCTCCACTATCATTCAACCACTAGAGCCTATATGGGGTAGAGTGTTTCATGCATGCAATTCCTAGCTTATCTACCAAATATTAACTCACCACACTTGCACAACTTCCCCCATCAATAATCATAGAATAAGTCCTCCCCTTTATTCCACATCTAGTGTGGAACAAATTCTCCCTCTATCCTTTATCACTACTACCCAAATTAATAGTTATAATTCTCCTAACCACCCCAATTATACCATCTTTGAGAAGTTCTAAATCATCTTCCTCACATACACCTCCTCCCTCTTCTTCTTCCCCCTCACCCTTTTCACTATCATATTCTCCATTCTCTCTAAGTATGATGTTTCTTCTATTGGGACATTCATGCATCATATGACCCATCCCATGACATTTATGACATTGAATAGAACTAGAAGGTTTAAAAGATTTGGGATTGAAGGTTTTACCTCGATCATCAACTTTACATTTACCTCTGTCTTCTCGAGGTTTAGAAGGAGCTTTTCCATCTTGATTTGACCATGGCTTCTTAGAAATGTAGTTAGGCCAATTTCTCCATAAGTTAGATTTTTGCTTTTTATTGATTTATTTTTCTACTTTAACAGACAAATCAGCTAGCTCATCTAAAGTTACTATAACACTCCAAATTTTACATGTACTAGTTCTATGCAAATGAAGCAATATATAGTTTGGTCAAATTAACGCCTATTTTTAAAAGTGCTTGAATGTCATATTAGAGGGTGATATGTGCGTCTATCGCTTAAGAGGGTCGAGTGTATACAAGTTTGAAGTCAAATTGAGGAGATCGCGACCTTAAATGAAGTGAGAGAAGTGAGGTTCTTGTAGGACTTAGCAAGCTAGCAGGTGAGTCACTTACTTGCATAGCTTAAATTGGCTAGCTAGACGGAGATAAGGACCAACGTCGAATCTATCCAAGTCCGATTATGGATAAAGTCCGTGTTAAGGGTGTAATTTTATCCCATGTTTTAGCACTGTAAATGGACAATATTTTCATCCCAAGAATATTAGAGAAAGGGCCCAAGTACAACACAACTCACTTGATGAATTGGGCCAACACTATGTAAGGAGAAAAGGGAAAAGTGGGAAGCCAAGGCCCAACCAATTTGAACCCAATAAGATGCAAGTGAAAGGGGCAAGAAGATGCATCACCATATCAATAAAGTAAGGCTAAAACTGCCTTAGTAGGTCAGCCAAAATCCCCCTTTAAAAAGGGTTTAAAATAGCCCCCTTAAGCCATATTAATTTCGACAAAACAATCTGCTTTTCTTGGTTAGTCTTTGCTCTCTTTCAACAAGTAAAAAGTAGCCCATACAACCCTACAAGGGTTCCTAAAGCAAGACTAAACCTTGAAGTTAAAAATAATTAATGATACTTGTGTACATAGTATGGTTTGTTTATGTAAAATATGAAGTATATGCTAGTTATGCTTGTGCTGGAAATTTTAACAGCATGTGTCCTAAGGATTGTTGAGCATTTTTCTTGTTACTTGAGAGGCTTTTGTCTTCTTGGTTTTTTGAGTTATGAAGTAAAAATTATATCTTAACAAGGATTGTTTTGTTAGTGATGTAACCATGCTGTTGTGCCTTATTTATATACCGAAAGAGTGAGTTCTTATATGATATCGTAATTGTGTTCTTAGTACAAACTTGTGGGCTGGTGGTTGGGAATTTCGCTCCACAACCTCCATCTATTTTGGAACTATTTTTGGATTATTTTAACGCTAATTGTATGTGCAAGTATGTTATATGCAGTTTGGTTGAAGTTAAAACAGATTTGGGATTTTTGGCACCGGAATGTAGCAAGATGATGTACGTTATGCCGCCTATTTGTATCTTTAGTATGTTGTGTGGAATTGCTATATGTGAGCTGTTCAAGGACTGTTATGGCACCAAAATAGGCTGCACATGATATGTATATGAGAATGTGCATAAGAAAATATGATTTGAGGTAGAAAGGTTGAAAGGATATGCTCGGGTTTATAGTTATACGCTTGCTGCCCTGTGTGTTGGTTTTTTTATGAGATTGGGATGCCAAGATTTATCTATTGGCTGAGATTGTTAGTCTTATCACCTACTATATTATAGATAAATATTTGGAGGAAGGGAAGATTATATCGAGGTAATAGCGAGGTCATACAATGATGTATGTAAGGTTACTCAATTTCATATTATTTGGCATGAAACATAGATCCTCTCTTGGCACATAAAGGCACTTACCAACTCCGACACAACTATTGACCATGCCTCTACTCTTTCACATGTTCATATGCTCCCACACATAGTCACCTTTAAATCTGCATACATACTTGGATACCAAGCACATATGTTCTTGTTCCTAAATAAAGTTCATGAGTTGTTTTATCACATACACATTTCATTACTTGTGCAACGTACTCTTTTCATTGTCATATTGTCTTATATAATTATTTACATGTGACATGCTACAACTACAGTCCTACAGCTCCAATATTGTGATCACCAAAAGAATCATCTAAAAGGTAGTTGAAAAGTAAAATATATTGCTTATTGATGGGTGGTACCCCAAGGGGTGGAAGAATCACCTAGACAGGGTCGATCCTATTACGGGGGATAGCCCAAGGGGTGAAAGGAAAAGCTTAGCTAGGGACGATCCCGATATAGATTTATCATTGATCAGTTGGTCATTTGTATTATATGTTATACACAGATTATACAGTAAAGCTAAAGTAATAAAAAGAACATAAAGTACATGATTCAACAGTATGACTAAAGGTGGTCTCTTATCCTTACACCAGTGCATAGTCTCAATTGAGTTGTTACTTTATATACAATATTTACTTCCTTACATATTTAGTACATTATCTCGTACTGACATCCCTTACGGGGGACCTGCATTTCATGATGCAGGTATAGGTGCTAGTGGCTCTCCCCAGTAGGAGTACAAGATATCCAACTGCTGTTACCAAGCTCCAAGTTTCTTCGGAGCTTTGTATGTGTAGAGTCTATATTTTTATATTGTATAGATAGTTGAGGCGGGGCTTATCCTGATCCTTATCAGATACTTGTCCTTATCCAGAGGCTTTGTAGACTATGTAAATTAAAGTGTTATCATGTCTTACTTTAGACAACATGGCCCCAACGGCCTAGCCATATGCATATCCTTTTGGCTTGTTCTTACTGCTTAATTTCTTAAAGGCATGTTGAATGAAGAAATCCCTTATAATATCTATAGAAAATGCATGGATACAGGTTGGTTCTCCCGAGCGTCATCGATAACGGGTGCCAGTCCGCCTTAACTGGACTTGGGGCATGACAGAAGTTGTATCAGAGCGGGTCATCCTAGGGAGTCTACAAGGCCGTGTCTATGTAGAGTCTTGTTTATCCATGTGTTGTGCACCATATTTATAAGCAGGAGGCTATGTGGAATTTAAGAGTTGTTACTTTCTTTTCATTCTTTAGATCATGCCATAGAGCCAAGTGTAATAGGTGGATTTTGTCCTACCCCTAAATTGTTTTGTACAACAAGTATGCTAGGAACCAGGAAAAACAAAGATAAAGGGAAGGGAATAGAAATGGTGGTTGGTATATCCAGTCAGGTGAGATAATAAAATGATGCTTAAAATGAGTCTTTGTCATAGACATCTCCAATTCCTCCAACTCCTGATGGATATGAGAGTAGTGAAATTACCCCAGAACCACCTATTTATGCTACCGTGCAGGATCTGAGAAATGCAGTCCAATTATTGACTCATATAGTTGCGGGTCAAGGTCAAAGGCAGAAAGGTCCAGTTTTGGGTACAGGTGGTACGAATAGGGCAGCTGGCACAAGGATACATGATTTTATTAATTTATACCCTCCATCCTACACTGGGTCAGACCCTAATGAAGATCCCCATAACTTTATTGATCAGATTCAGTGCAGTTTAGATGTTATCCACGTGAGTGGTACAAAACCTATCGAGTTAGTGGCATATAGGTTGGAAGATGTGGCTATATTGTGGTATGAAGCTCGGAAGAGATCTAAGGGTATAGATGCGCCTCTAACTACCTGTAAGGAGTTCAAAGAGGAATTTCTTGACCATTACTTGCCATTAGAGATCCGAGAGACCTGTGCGGATCAGTTCCTGAATCTCCACCAAGGGAATATGAGCATGAGAGAGTATAGCCTTCAATTTAATTCTCTGGCCAGGTATGCTCCTAATGTAGTTGCTACTATGGCAGATAGAGTTCATTGATATATGGATAGATTGGATATGTGTCTAGTCAGAGACTGTACCACTGCTTCCTTAAATAAAGGAATGGACATAGCGAGAATGCAAGCTTTTGCACAGAAATTGGAGGATCAAAGGCAAAGGAGAAGGATATAAAAGTTGGAAAGAGGGTCGGCCAAGAGTGCCAGGTCTACAGGGAAGTTTACACCACCCCAAGGTGAGTTTAGGCCTCGATTTTCTAATAGACCACCTAGGCCATCATCCTCCTACTCTGCAGACAGTGCTCTACCACATTTCCAAGGGTCTAGAAGTAATTAGTTTGGTCAACAGGTGAGGCAAAAGGGATACGGACAACAGGATATTTGACAGGCCAACTAATGACTCCTAGGCAGCCTTGTAAACAGTATGGAAGGAGTCGTCTAGGTATATGTCATGTTGGGACAGATGTTTGTTATTGGTGTGGTGCGCCAGGGCACATGATGAGAGATTGCTCAAAGAGACGTATGGGTGGTATAGCACAATCTACTAGGTCAGCTGTTGCATCATCATTGTCAGTTCCTCCATTAGGTAGGGGTTAATTAGCATCTGTGGGTCGTGGTAGAGGTGTTAGAGGAGCATCTACCTCTAGCGGAGTCCAGAATCACACTTATGATATGGGGAGTCAGCAAAATTTGGAAGCTTCACCCAATGTGGTCACAGGTACATTGCCCATCTTTTCACATAATGTATATGTATTAATTGACCCTAGTTCTACACTATCATACATCACCAACTAGTTGCTGGGAAGCTTAAAAGAACACCTAAGCTATTGACAAACCATTTGAAGTGTCTACACCAACCCGTGAATCTATTATGGCTAAAAGGGTTTATTATGACCGTGGAGTAACTGTTTTGACTGTGACACATTGGCTAACCTAATTGATCTTGAAATGGTGGAATTTGATGTTATAATGGGTATGGATTGGTTAGCTTCTTGCTATGCCACCATGGATTGCCAAACTAAGAGAGTGTACTTCTACTTTCCAAATTAGGCAGTGCTTGAATGGGAAGGCAATGTTGGGGAACCAAAAGAGAAGTTTATCTCTTATTTTAAGGCCATAAGGATGATATCCAAGGGGTATGTATGTCATTTAGTTATAGTAAGGGATATCGAGGCAGAATCACCAACTCTTCAATCAGTTCCAATAGTGAATGAATTCGTTGATGTGTTCCCTGAAGAACTCCTAGGCTTAACTCCAGAACGAGAAATAGATTTTGGTATTGACTTACTTCCATGCACTCAACCTATTTCCATACCTTTATATAGAATAGCCCCGGCAAAATTGCGTGAATTAAAAGAACATTTAAAAGACTTATTGGAGAAGGGAATTATAAGACCTAGTTTGTCCCCTTGGAGTGCACCTGTGTTATTTGTACGCAAGAAGGATGACACCTTGAGAATGTGTATCGACTATCGACAATTGAATAGGGTGACAATTAAAAATAAATACCCTCTCCCTTGTATTGACAATTTATTTGATCCGTTACAGGGTGCCAAATGCTTTTCAAAAATTGATTAGAGATCAGGTTATCACCAAGTGAGGGTGAAGGAGAAACATATACCTAAGACTGCTTTCAGAACATGCTATGGTCACTTTGAATTTCTTGTTATATCATTTGGGATAACGAATGCACCAACAATTTTTATGGATCTGATGAACGGGGTATTTAAGCCATTCTTGGATGTATTCATGATAGTATTCATAGATGATATTTTTGGTATATTCAAGATCAAAGGAGGACCAGCAAATCACTTACGACAAGTGTTACAGATTTTTCGTGATCGACAGTTGTATGCAAAGTTTTCTAAATGTGAATTTTGTCTAAAATCGGCGCCATTCTTGGGTCATATTGTGTTTGATGAGGGAATAAGGGTTGATTCACAAAAGATAGAGGCTGTGAAAGATTGGCCAAGACCAACAACACCCACGGAAGTTCGGAGCTTCCTAGTCTTGGCAGGTTATTGCAGGAGGTTTGTCAAAGGTCTTTCTTCTATTTCTGCACCTCTTATAAAGCTGACATATAAGGCAACCAAGTTCCAATGGAATGACGCATGTGAGAGGATCTTTCAGGAGATGAAAAATAAGCTAACGTCTGCACCTGTGCTAGTACTTCTAAAAGGCACTGAGGGGTATGCAGTGTATTGCGATGCTTCAGGAGTTGTCTTAGGGTGTGTACTGACACAACATAGTAGGGTAATTGCTTATGCATCTAGGAAACTATGACCAAATGAGAAAATCTACCCAACTCATGATCTTGAGCTAGCGGTATGGGGTTCACGTTGACATATATACCGATCATAAGAGCCTGCAATACATATTTAAGCAGAAAGACCTAAACTTATGACAACGAAGATGGATAGAGCTAATAAAGGATTATGATGTTGATATACTATACCATCCGGGGAAGGATAATATGGTAGCCGATGCTCTGAGTCATAAGGCGAACATGAATATTGGTGATCAAGCTATGGTAAGTCAAGGAGTGGCTAAGGATCTATGTCAGCTAGCTAATTTGGGAGTTCACCTTCTTGAAACTCCAAAGGAAGGAGTTATTGTACATAATGCTACGGAGCCTTCATTGGTAATGGAGGTGAAAGAAAAACATTTCGAGTGTCCTGTTCTACGATAGCTTGAGAAAAAAGGTGAGTCAGGGTACGATAAAGGGCTTTGACTTTACACAAGATGGAGTACTTTACTGCCAAAATAGATTATGTGTGCCTGATATTAACAGATTAAGGAAGAGGATAATGGAATAAGCCCATCATTCCCGATATTCCATCCATCCAGGATCAACTAAGATGTACCATGACCTAAAGGGAACGTTTTGGTGGGGAGGCATAAAGAAGGATATTGCAGAGTTTGTAGCTCAATATCAAAATTGCCAACAGTGAAAGTAGAATATCAAAACCCAGGAGGTTATATCCAGTGTATAGAGCTTCCAACATGGAAGTGGGATATGATCAATATGGATTTTGTTACCGTTTTGCCTTGCTCATTTCAGAAGTTTGACTCCATATGGGTAATAGTTGACAGACTCACAAAGTCAGCATACTTCTTACCAGTCAAGAGTGATAATACAGCTGAAGAATATGCCAAGCTATACCTGAAAGAGATATTTAGGCAACAAGGAGTTCCAATCTCCATTATATCTAACCGAGGAGCTCAATTTATTACAAAGTTTTGGAAGTCCTTCCAAAGAAGTTTAGGGACATAAGTGAATTTGAGTGCAACATTCCACCCTCAAACAGACGGTCAAGCAGAATGCATCATTCAGACACTTGAAGACATGTTGCGGGCTTGTGCATTGGACTTTAAAGGTAGTTGGGTGGACTATTTTCCACTTATTGAGTTTGCCTATAACAATAGCTACCACACAAGTATCAAGATGGCACCTTACGAAACTTTGTATGGGAGGAAATGTAGGTCACCAATTGGATGGTTTGAAGTGGGTGAAACCACCTTACTTGGGCCAGATCTAGTATGACATGCCATGGAAAAAGTTAAGGTAATACAACAACGGCTAGAAACAGCCCAAAGTCGTCACAAATCATATGCGGATGCTAGAAAAAGAGGACTGGAATTCTCAATAGGGGATTGGATATTTTTAAAGGTGTCTCCAATGAAAAGGGTTATGAGATTTGGTAAGAAAGGACAACTGATCCCATGTTACATAGGACCATATCAGATTATTAATAGGTTCGGTTAGGTTGCATATGAATTAGAGCTACCTCAAGAGCTTTCAATGGTTCATCCAGTTTTTCATGTCTCAATGATTCAAAATTGCATAGGTGACCCATCTCGTATCACACCTATTGAGGATGTGTAGGTTACAAGATATCTCACATATGAAGAGGTACCTATTGCTATTTTAGATTGTCAAGTTAAGAAGCTAAGGAATAAAGAAATAGCTTTAGTAAAGTACTTTGGAGAAACCAGCAAGAAGAATAAATAACATGGGAGGCCGAGGACATAATGAAATCAAAATACCCTTACTTATTAGAAGCTAAAGAGGAAGTACAACATGTAGAATTGAGACACTAATAGGTACGTGTGATTGGATACTTAATGTGTTGTAAAATTTGTGTAAGTAAAGGTTTAAACTTGATTAAGCTATCCATTTTTGCTAATATTCGAGGACGAATGTTCCTAGTGGGAGGAGGATGTAACACCCCATATATTACCATACTAGTACAATGCAAATGAAACATGATATGGTTTGGTCAAATTAGCGCCCAATTTTAAAAGTGCTCGAATCTCATGTTATAGGGGGATATGTGCGTCTAATGCTTAAGAGGGTCGAGTGTATACATATTTTGTGTTGAGGAGATCATGGCCTTAAACAAAGTGAGAGAATTGAAGTGATTTTTGTACTTAAGAAGCTAGTAGGTGAGTCACCTACTTGCTTAGTTTAAATTTGCGAGCCAAACAGAGACGAGGCCCGACGTCGTATTTGTCTGTGTTCGAATATGAATGAAGTCTGTGTTAAGGGTGTAACTTTGGCCCATATTTTAGTATCACACATGCACTATATTTTCATCCCAAGAAGGATATTAAAAGATCCTAAAGACATCACAATTTCTTGGATAATTTGGGCCAAAACTAACTAAGAGGAAGAGGGAAAAATGGGCAGCCAAGGCTCAACCAATTTGAACCCAATTAGGCCCTAGTCAAAGGGACAAGCTGCTGAATCACCACCTTAATAATATAAGGTGTAAACCACTTAGGAAAGTTGGTCAAAATCCCCTTTAAAAGGGCTTACATATAGCACCTCTAAGTCATTCTTAGACTTGGAAAAATTTCAGCTTTCACAACTTTCTCTCTACACTTTCATAACCTAGCAAAGAAGCCACAAGGGAACTTCTTGTGTTCTAAGAGAAGCCCTACACCTTGAAGGCAGTGGTAATTATGTTTACATATGTCTTTACCATGGTTTACTTATAAAATACAAGAAGTATATGCTAGTATGTTTGTGCTGGAAAATTTGGACAACCTGTATTTAGAAAGTTGTTGCATACTTACCTTTTGTTTTAGTGACTTCTTTATGGTTTGTGGGATGTTTTATGAAGAAAATTTTATATTATTAACATGGTTTGAGTTATAGATATTACCCTAAGGTTGCTGCCCTGATTTTGGTTTCATTTAACAAACGGGTTTTATTATGCTATCTTAAGTATAATGTTGATCGGAACTTGTTGGCTGTTGGATGGAAGGTTATTGGCTCACGCCCTTCATGACTTCTTGGGTACTATTCTAAGACTATTTAAGGACTGTTTCTATGTATAAATGTTGTTGTAACAGTTTGGTTAGAGTTGGAACAGGTTTGATATTGTCGACATCGAAATGTAGCGAAGGGGGGTAACATTATGCTGTCCATTTGTAGGTTGTGTAGAATTGTTACGTGTTGTACTTTGTGATCTGTTGTAACAATGTTATAGCACTAAAATAGGCTTCACATGATGTGTACATGCGAATGTGTATTAGAAAATAAGATTAGGGGCAGAAAGGTTGAAAGACTACGCTCGGGTTTATAAATACCCGCTTGTTGCCTGTGTGTTGTTTTTTTATGTGATTGGGCTGCCAAGATGTATCTATTGACTGCTAATTGTAGATAAATATTTGGAAGAAGAGAAGGTTTTCCCAAGGTAGTAACAAAGTCGTACAACGAGGTATGTAAGGCTACTTGATTTCGTATTACTTGGCATGAAATCTAGATTCTTCCTTGGCACATAAAGGAACTTACCAACTCCAACACAACAATTAACCATGTATCCACTCTTCCATATGTTCATATGCTCCCATAGATAGTCATCTTTAAATCTACATACAAACGTGGAGACCAATTTACATGGGTTCTTGTTGCTACATAAAGTTCACAAGTAGTTTCATCTCATACACATTTTATTATTTGTGTAATGTACTCTTTTCATTGTCATATTGTATTTTATAATTATGTACATGTCACATGCTACATATGCAGCCTTACAACTCTAATATGATAACCACCAAAATAATCATCTCAAAGGTAATTGAAAGATAAAGTAAAGTATATTTCTTATTGATGGGTGGTAGCCCGAGGGGTGGAAGAATCACCTAGCCAGGGACGATCCTATCACGGGTGGTGGCCCGAGGGTTAAGGAAGAACTTAGCGAGGGACGATCCTAATACAGGTTTACTACTGATCAGCTGGTCATTTGTATTAAATGTTGTGCACAGAGTATACAGTAAAGGTAAAGTAATATAAAGAACATAAAATACATGATCCTAAAGTATAACCAAGGGTGGTCTCTTATCCTACATCAGTGCATAGTTTCATTTTAGTTGTTACTTCATATATACAATATATCCTTCCTTATATATTCAGTACATTATCTCATACTAATGTCCCTTACAGGGGACCTGCATTTCATGCTGCAGATATAGGTACTAGTAGATGTCCCCAGTAGGAGTATATGATATCCAGTTGCTAATACCAAGCTCCAGGTTGCTTCGGGGCTTTGTTTGTGACTAGAGCTTATATATTCGTATTATACAGTTAGTCGAGGAGGTGCCTGTCCCGACCCTTATCAGATGGTTTTCCTTATCTAGAGGCTTTGTAGACTATGTAAATTAAAGTGTGGTCATACCTCGTATTTTAAACACCGTGGCCCCAACGGCCTAGCATTTCCTTTTGGCTTGTTATCAATGTTTATTTTCTTGAAGGCATAAACAAATGTAGAAATCCCTCATAATATATATAGAAAGAGTATAAACACAGGTTGGTTCTCCCGAGCCTTATTGGTAACGGGTGCTAGTCCACCCTAATCGGACTTTGGGCATGACATCATGCATCTAGACAACTATGACCAAATGACAAAAACTACCCAATACATGATCTTGAGTTAGCAGCGGTTGTATTTGCTCTGAAAATATGGCACCACTATTTGTATGGAGTTTGCGTAGACATATATATGGATCATAAGAGTTTGCAATAAATTTTTAAGCAGAAATACCTAAATTTAAGACAACAGAGATGGCTGAAGTTAATAAAGGATTATGACGCTGATATACTATACCTTCCGGGGAAGGCAAGTGTGGTTACCGATGCTCTGAGTCGTAAGACAATCATGAATATTGGTGATCAAGCCATGATAAGTCAAGGAGTGGCTAAGGATCTACATCAACTACCAGTTTGTGACTTTGCTTCTTGAAACTCTAAAAGAATGCAATAACATCTTCATTAGTAATGGAGGTGAAAGAAAAACAGTTTGAGGATCCTGTTCTATGAAAACTTAAGGAAAAGGTTGATCAGGGTACGATGAAGGCTTTGACCTTACACAAAATGAAATACTATATTGGCAAAATAGATTATGTGTGCCTCATATTAGTGGATTGAGAAAAGGATAATGGAAGAAGCTCATCATTCCCGATATTCCATCCATCCAGGATCAACTAAGATGTATCATTACGTGAAGGGAATGTATTGGTGGGGGGGGGGTATAAAAAGCACCTTGCAGAATTTATGGCTCAATGTTCAAATTGCCAACAGGTCAAAGTGGAGCACCAAAAGCTAGGAGGCTATATGCAATGTATAGAGCTTCTAACATGGAAATGGGATATGATTAATATGGATTTTTTTATCGGGTTGCCTCGCTCATTTCAGAAGTTTGACTCCATATGGGTAATAGTTGATAGACTCACAATGTCGGCACACTTCTTACCAGTTAGGAGTGATTATATAGCTGAAGAATATACCAACTTATACCTCAAAGAGATAGTTAGGCTTCATAGGGTTTCAATCTCCATTATATCTGATCGAGGGGCTCAATTCACTGCAAAGTTTTGGAAGTCCTTCCAAAGGAGTTTAGGGAAAAAAGTGAATTTGATATGACATTCCACCCTCAGAAAATTAGTCAAGCTGAGTGCATTATTCAAGCACTTGAAGATATGTTGCGAGATTGTGCATTGGATTTTAAAGGTAGTTGGGTGAACCATTTTCCGCTTATTGAATTTGCCTTTAATAATAGCTACCACTCGAGTATCAAGATAGAAACTTATGAATCTTTGTATCAAAGGAAATGTAGGTTGCCAATAGGATGGTCTGAAGTGGGTGAAGCTGCCTTGCTTGGGCCAGATTTAGTACAACAAGCTATGGAGAAAGTTAGATTAATACAATAATGGCTAGAAATAGCCCAAAGCCATCTCAAATCATACGCAAATGCTAGGAGGAAAGGACTGGAATTCTCAATAGGAGAATGGCGTGTTTTTAAAGGTGTGTCCAATAAAAGGGGTTATGAGGTTTGGTAAGAAAGCAAAACTGAGCCCACACTACATAGGGCCATATCAAATTATTAAGAGGTTTGGGAAAGTTGCATATGAACTAGAACCACCCCAAGAGCTTTCAATCATTCATCCAGTTTTTCTTGTCTTAATGCTTCAAAAATACATAGGTTACCCATCCTGTATCACTCCTATTGAATATCTGCAGGTTACAGAAGATCTCATATTTGAAGAGGTACCTATTGCTATTCTATATCGTCAAGTTAAGAAGCTAAGAAATAAAGAAATAACTTCAATTAAAGTACTTTGGAGAAACCATCAAGCAGAAGAGATAACATGGGAGGTCGAGGATGCGATGAAATCAAAATACCCTTACTTATTTGATACTAAAGAGGAAGTCTAACATGAAGAATTAAGACACTAATAGGTACGTGTGATTGAATACTTAGTATGTTATCAACAATTTATTCAAGTAAGGTTTAAACTTGGTTAAGCTATCCAATTGTGCTAACATTCGAGGACAAATGTTCCTAAGGGGGGAGGATATAATAACCCACATCTTACATGTACTAGTTCTATGCAAATGAAATATGATATGATTTGTTCAAATTAGCACCCATTTTTAAAAGTTCTTGAATCTCATATTAGATAGTGATATGTGCCTCTAACGCTTAAAAGGGTCGAGTGCATGCAACTTTTAAGTCAAATTGAGGAGATCACAGTCTTAAATGAAGTGAGAGAAGTGAGGTGCCTGTAGGACTTAGGAAGCTAGAAGACGAGTCACCTACTTGCTTAGCTTAAATTTTCTAGCTAGATGGAGACGAGGCCCGACGTCGAATCTTTCTAAGTCTGATTATGGATAAAGTCCATGTTAAGGGTGTAACTTTATCCCATGTTTTATAACCATAAATCGACAATATTTTCAACCCAAGAACAATATAGAAATGGCCCAAGTACAACACAACTCACTTGTTGAATTGGGCCAAAACTAAGTAAGGAGAAAAGGGAAACGTGAGCAACCAAGGCCCAACCAATTTAAACCCAATGAGGCCCAAGTGAATGGGGAAATTACCTGCATCAATAGATTAATAAAGTAAGTATAAAAATGCCTTAGTCAGTCAGCCAAAATCCCCCATTAAAAAAGGTTTAAAACAGCTCCCTTGAGCCATTTTAATTTGGATAAAGAATCTGCTTTTCTTCGTTATACTTTGCTCTCTTTAAACGTGTGAAAAGTAGCCCTTACAACACTACAAGGCTTCCTAAACCAGGACTAAACCGTGAAGTTAAACGTAATTAATGATACTTGTGTACATAGTATGGTTTGTTTATGAAAATCAAAAAGTATATACTAGTTATGCTTGTGCTGGAAATTTAGACAGCATGTGTCCTAAGGATTTTCGTGCACTTTTCTTGTTAATTGAGAGGTTTTTCTCTTCTTGGTTGGCTGAGTTATGAAGTAAGACTTATATTCTTAACAAGGTTTCTTTTTTTAGTGATGTAACCATGCTGCTACACCTTATTTACAACCAGCAAGAGTGAGTTCTTATATGACATTGTAATTGTGTTCTTAGTACGAACTTGTGGGTTGGTGGTTGGGAATTGTTGATACACGACCTCCATTGATTTTGGAACTTTTTAGAATGTTTTAAGGCTAATTTTATGTGTAAGTATGTTATATGCAGTTTGGTTGATGTTAAAACAGATTTGGGATTGTTGACATCGAAATATAGCGAGATGACGTAACATTATGCCGCCTACTTGTGTCTTTGTATGTTGTGTCGAATTGCTATGTGTGGGCTGTTGTAAGACTATTATAGCACTAAAAAAATCTGCACATGATATGTATATGAGAATGTATATTAAAAAATATGATTAGAGGCGGAAAGGTTGAAAGGATACGCTCGAGTTTATAATTATATGCTTGTTGCCCATGTGTTATTTTTTTTATGAGATTAGGCTTCCAAGATATATCTATTGGATGCTAATGCTAATTTCATCACCTACTATATTGTAGGTAAATATTTGGAGGAAGAAAAGGTTATCTCAATGTAATAGCGAGGTCGTACGGCGAGGTATGTAAGGCTACCTGATTTCATATTATTTGGAACGAAACATAGATCCTCTCTTGGCACATAAAGGCAATTACCATCTCTGACACAATTATTGACTGTGTCACCACTCTTTCACATGTTCATATACTCTCATACATAGTCACCTTTAGATCTGCATACATACTTGTATACCAAGACACGTGGGTCCTTGTTCCTAAATAAAGTTCACGAGTTGTTTCATCTCATACGCATTTCATTATTTGTATAATGTACTCTTTTCATTATCATATTGTCTTGTATAATTATTTAAATATCACATGCTACAACTGCAGTCCCACAGCTCCAATATTATGACCATCATTAGAATCATCTCAGAGGTAATTGAAAGTTAAAGTATATTGCTTATTAAACGGTGGTAACCCTGAGGGGTGGAAGAATCACCTAGCCAGGGTCGATCCAATCATGGGGTGTAGCCCAAGGTGTGAAAGGAAAATCCTAGCTAGGGCCGATCCTGATATTGATTTACCACTGATCAACTGGTCATTTCTATTATATGTTGTGCACAGATTATACAGTAAAGCTAAAGTAATAAAAAGAACATAAAGTACATGGTTCCACAGTATGACTACATGTGGTCTCTTATCCTTACACCAGTGCATAGTTTCATTTGAGTTGTTACTTTATATATAGTATTACCTGCCTTACATATTCAATACATTATCTCGTAGTGACGTCCCTTATGGGGGACCTGCATTTTATGCTGCAGGTACAGGTGCTAGTGGCTCTCCCTAGTAGGAGTACAGGATATCCAACTGTTGTTACCAAGCTCCAGGTTGCTTTAGCGCTTTGTGTGTCTAGAGCTTATGTTTTTGTATTGTATAGTTAGTCGAGGCGGGGCCTGTCCCGATCCTTATCAGATACTTTTTCTTATCTAGAGGTTTTGTAGAATATTTAAATTAAAATATGGTCATGTCTTATACTTTAGACAATGTGGCCCCAACATCCTAGCCATATGCCTTTCGTTTTGGCTTGTTATTACTGCTTACTTTCTTAAAGGCATGTTGAATGAATAAATCCCTTATAATATGTATCGAAAGTGCATGGATATAAGTTAGTTCTCCCGAGCCTTATCGACAACGGGTGCCAGTCTGCCTTAACGGGACTTAGGGCGTGATAGTTACATATTGTTGTATCTCTACTACATTAGCTATTTCAGAATTTAATCCATTTAAAAATCTAGCCACTCTAGCTTCTTCTTCCTCCATGCAATTAGCTTGGATCACAACCATATCCATGCTTTTGAAGTACCCATTCACTAACATGGAACCTTGCTTCAAGTGTTGAAGGAGAGATTGTAGCTCTCTTTGAAGATATGATGGCATAAACCTCTTCCTCATCACCCTCTTCATCGTTGTCCACGTAGCAATAGGTGGTAGCTCATCTTTCACTCTATCCCTAACAAGCTTTATCCACCAAGAAGATTCATAATCAGAAAACTCAACAATAGCAAGTTTAACTTTCTTACCCTAAGAGTAGTTATGGCAATCAAAGATGGCTTCAACTCACCTCTCCTTATCAAGGTACAAGTCTAGGTCCCTTAAATTATCATCTTCTACTCTACCACTTTGTCTCATCCTATCTCTTCTTTCTAGATTAAGTTCACCATCAAAATCATTATTATCATATTCAAGATTTACAAAGGGACATGAGTTACATTTCTTCTAACTTGGGGTCTAACATATTAGGTGGAACAACATTATTCTCCCTCCTAATTGCAGCTATGGTATCATTTTTCTCGGTAATCATATTTCTTATTTGTTTAAATTGAAGGTTCCATATCTCGAATTGTTGGTGCATAGCTTGAAGGGTGAAGTCATTCCTTTCTTTGATCTCAGTTTCTAAATGAACCCTTTCTTCATCACCACCTGAATTAGGCATCTTAAAGGAAAATATCAATCACAAACTTTATATGGCTTTTACCCTCTTTTAAACTCACCCACACTTGTCTTTTCCCCCTCAAATAACCTTTGAACAAGAATACTTTGTAGATTTATAACTAAACCCAAATAAGTATCAAGTTCTTAGTAATAAAGTATAGATTTTTGGGGCACAAAAAAAGTAAAGAACTAGTCCTAGAACAAGTAGGATTTAGTTGAAACAAAACACGAATAAAAAGGAACTTACTTAGAATTATAAAAGAATAAGAAAAAATTTGCCGTATCCTCAAAGATTTAGAATCCCCTTTTCTTAATTTCTTTTTATTTGGAAGCACTAATGCATGATTTCGAGGGTAAGTAAACGAATTTTTTGGAGAGCAATTTATCTCCTTTTTAAACTTTTTTTGTAATATTTTTTTCTTTTGTTTTTGCTCTTTATATATAAGAAATACCAAGATTTACCAATAATAGAATCTTGATAGAATTGCTCTGATACCACTTGATAGGATCGAGGTTAGAAACAATACTAAGATGGAGTAAATACTAGAATGTGGAAGCAATAACAAAAAAAGAAATATAAAAGCTAATTAAATATATGGGAAATTCAAAGGAAAGATCCAAGAATTTCCAATAAATTGATATTCTTAGGTCTTGACAAGATCCAAGTAACAACATAAAGATTTATGGAAGAAATCTAATGCCTTTGCTTGAGAAAACAAATCAAAACCTTAGACTCACATGTAAGCTAATCACCTTCTAAAGAATACAAAAATGAAATAAAATATATCATAAGAAGAAAGTACTTTATACATCAAACTATGAACTAGTAAAGGTTTAAAGATAAATTCGGAAAGAACAAGTCACAAAGGTTCAATAGAACTCTACAAAATATTATTAATATTAATCTAATTATCTTTAATGAAAGCAAAAAAGTCTTCTATATACATTATGGGGTACTTGGACATCCAAGAATCCTTAGGTTAGGCCCAAGGAATATCCAAAACCTACAAAAAAAAATTACAAGGTAAATCCTACTCTAGAAAGGAAATAAAGTTACCTTATGAAGGAATAGACCTACTAGTTCTAGAAAAGTATTGAATGGTACTAAGATACCTTAAATAGAACAAGGAAAACTCTACTAACCTAGCTATAAATAAGGATATAAGGTAAAATCCTAACTAGAAAAAGAATCTTGACAAATTTTGTCTAGTCTTCTCTGCAAACTTGGGCAGAAAACAACCTTTGTTGTGGCTGAATCTTAGAATCTTCTTGGCATTATTTAAATGAAATATAACCCTAAAATTCTTCATGTTTGACTTGAATTTGGGCCACCAGATAATTGTACCATTTGGACAATTCACCCTTCTTGGGCTTTAGCCTTTCTTCCTCAACAAGACACTTTTGGATCTGCAATTCAAGCCCATTGATCTTATCATTAAACTCCTTGGTCTAAGATCTTGTTATAGGCCTCCTTTGATCTTCTAAAGCATCATACATTTCATCCTTGTCCATTGAAGGATTAGAGCTTTGTATGATGCTATCAAGATTGGTGGTGTAATTGCATCTTTTCTTCTTTTCTATCGGAGTTTATTACTCAATGTATATGTCATATTTCAACAATTCTCTTAGTTGTAGTTTATTACTGTGGTGACTAAATATTGAACCAATACATAAAAACATATATGGACAAGCTTAGTGTTGATGGGCCAACCTAGCTCCCAGCCAAATGTAGAGATTTTTTAACTGTATTTATCTCTTATATTGGTTTCATTACTGTCATTTTTATTTTGTTGCTTGTTGATGAATGATAATTGAACAAAGTGCCAGAGCTTGATCTTTGAGCTTTGGTTGTTCATTGTGTAACTTCAGTTGCTATTTGCATATTGCATTCTGAGACTTTTAGCCAAATGAAGTACATTCTTTATGTTTGTAATTAATTTTGAGATGTTAAATGGTGAGTTTTTTATTTGTTAATTCAGTTAAGACATTTTATTTAAAGAAAACAGGATACCCTAATTATAACTTACTAGGGTTTTCTCTTGCTTAGAAATTATTTATCTGAAAACCTAAGTTTCTTCCTTGAATACTTTTTACCATGTAATTCATATCGTAGTTACTGACCACAGCTACTTCGTTGGCTCAAACTTTTTGATAGCCATACCAAATGAATTCCAATACTTTTATGTGCTTTTATGCGATTTTATGTGCGGAGTACAGACATTACAAATTTAAATAGAAATAAGTAATTCGATATTAGTTGCTTTGCTTAAAAATATATCTCGGCGAAAAAAATATAAAAACAACATAAGACTGATTGGTAAAAATGAATTTAATATGTATTTTCTGAGTAGACCCATTCTTAGCATGGGCACACCATCCCTAGTAAAATTAGAAGGAGAAATTATTGTTATGCACAACTGGGCTAAAGTTGTCAAATCCTCTCAATTGCTCTTTTGATAAAAATATGGGTAGTCATCTTATTACAAATTAGACCGCACACTCGAATCATTCTCCACCAACTCATCCCACTATTCAACCTCAAAATTTTTCAAATGTTATTTATATGCTTCCACCAAATACCTCTACCCATTCTAACAACTTACTTTTACCTCTAAACGTGTATATCTACACTCACAAAATCTCATTCCATAACTCAGTGAAGATTCAACAGCGTCATACCCAGTACCTCTTTATTACCAAACTCATTCATTATACCAAAATTTCCTATATCATGTGCCTCTCAAACTACTTCAAATGCCTCTATTTTCTCAAACATATTGACAATCCATACACCTTGTTTATAAGGTTGGACCGGTATATTTGAAAACTCCTCTACTAAGTCAACAACATAACCAAAAAAGGTGATCCAACTTTGAGAAAAATTTTATAAAAAATTATACTCCCCCAATCGTCATGATCGAAGCGTAGGACCTGGGCATGATATGGTAAATGAGGGACCTAAATGTAACTCAAACAAGCCTCATAGCATGCATTAGCACATCATAGGTTTAGACTTCAAAATAAGCAAAACAATAAGGGATAGGGTCTAAGAGACATTTGACAAGAATATAGGAATTTAAGTCATAAAAATACAAACATAGCTATATATCCAACTAGCTCTAAGTCTTATATAGGGAGGGCCCTTAGGAATGTGCCAAGCTCACCCTCAAAAATATAATAGGTAGTAACAAAGCATAGTCTCAAAGTAGGAAGCTAGACAATAGGTTCTTGTCCCCCAATGAGAGGACTCACCAATTAGCAAAGTCTTTAATCCCAAGAGTCAACCATGAGTGTAAGGATGGTGATCACCAAACTCTATATAGTGACATCATGGGGGCAAAATATGTGTTAGTACTACAGAATATGCTATGTATTTGGGAAGCAATGTTATAAGGTAATCATGTATCATATAAGAAATATGCATAACCATAGAATAGAAACAAAGCTCAATATGATGAATGATTGATCAATGCATCATTTAAGATATGCTTTGAAATGACAAAGACATCATCGACAACAGCATACCTAGTGGAATCCCACAAGTGGGGTCTAGGGAGGGTAAAATGTACGCATACCTTACCATTATCATATAGAGTTAGAAGGTTATTTCCCAGGAATCCTCATCACAAAATTCCATAACCAAAATAAACTAGATGTGGAAAAAAGGAAAGGAAGGGACAGGAAATAAAAAGAGTGACTATTAACAAAAAAGCACACGATAGTATGTAAATACAAGGCAATTAACATATATGAGATAGATAATGACAACACAAGATAAAAAAACATGAAAAATCATGCTATCTTACTATACTCTATGGCTAGACATCAACCTAACCCTACTAAACTATTAGCCTACTACTCTAATTCATGACCTCCACTCCTTCCTATCTAAGGTCATGTCCTTGATGAGATCAAGTTTCACCATATCTTGTTTGATCACCTCCCCCCAACACTTCTTTAGTCTACCTCTACTCCTCCATGTAACTCCTAAATCCAACCTCTCGCACCTCCTAACAAGATTATCGGTACTCCTTAACTATCGTAGTCTCGCTTCCCTCATCTTTTCATCCACAAGGCACACCTTGAGCATCTCCCGAAAGGTCTCATTCCTAATCTTATAACTCCTAGTATTCCTACACATCCATCTCAACATCCTCATCTCCATGACCTGTGTCTTCTAAACATGTGATTTTTTAATTGGCCAACACTTCACCCCATATAGTAAAGACAATCTAACCACCATCCTGTGAAACATACCTTTGAGTATAGGTGGTATCTTATTATCATATAATACTCCATAGGCAAGCCTTCATTTCATCCATGTTGCTCCAATACAGTGTGTAACATCAATATCAATATCGCCACTACTATGGATGATGGATGCAAGATATTTAATGTTTTTTCTCCTGGTTATAGGTTAAGTAGCAAGCCTCACCTTAATGTCTGCTTCATCCTTTGAAACACTAAATTTGCACTCCAAGTATTCTATTTTGGTCCTGCTCAGTTTGAACCCTTTCGATTCCAAAGTGTGTCTCTGAAACTCCAAGCTATCATTAACTTTAGTCCGAGTCTCATCAATCAGTACTATGTTATCTGCAAATAGCACACATCATGGAACCTCCTCTTGAATAGACTATGTTAGCTCATCTATCACCAAGGCAAATAGAAAAGGGCTCAACATAGATCATTCATGATGTCCTATATCAATAGAAAAAAATCCTGAGTCTCATCCTACCATTCTTACCTGAGTTTTGGTTCCGTCGTATATGTCTTCTGTTACCCAACCTAATATACACCATTGAACACCTTTCACCTCAAGAAACCTATATAGCGCAACCATTAGGACTTTGTTATAGGCTTTCTTGATATCAATGAAAACCATATGAAGGTCCTTCTTGCTTTCCTAATATTTCTCCACGAATCTACAAAAAGATGAATTGCTTTAATAGTCAACTGCCCAGGCATGAGTCCAAACTGATTCTCTAAAAGAAATACTTTTTTCTCACCCTTATCTCAATCACTCTCTCCCAGACCATCATAATGTTTCTTAACAACTTGATACCCCTATAATTGTTACAGTTTTGAATATCACCCTTACTTTTTTTACAATGGAACCATTGTACTCCTCCTCCACTAATTGAGCATCTTGGCAGTCTTCATGATAGCATTAAACAGTCTAATCAACCACTTTATGTCATCTTTGATCATGTTTATCAAAAAATATATCGGTATCTCATCGAGTTCGATCGCACTCCCTTTCTTCATCCTACTAATATCATATCTAACCTCTTCAACTTTGAACCGCCTGCAATAACCAAAATCTTGATGACTTTTGGAATATGCCAACTTACCCAACTCAATATCTCTATCTCCTTTTTCATTTAAGAGTTTATGAAAGTAAGTTTGCCACCTTAGCTTAATGAAAGACTCATCCACCCAGACCTCACTTTCCTCATCGTTGATACACTTCACATGGTCCAGGTCACACACTTTCCTTTATCTCTCTTTAGCTATCCCATACAATCTCATGTCCCTGTCTTTAACACTTAGGCCTAGATATAGGGGCTCTAATGCTATTGTCTTAGCACTTGTCACCTCCATATTCTGTCTTTGCCAATTTATATATCTCCTTAAGCCTTCGATTTTTATCCTCATCCCTACACTCCAACAATTTCGTATATGCAATCTTCTTAGCTTTTGCTTTTCCATAGACTTCGTCATTCCATGAGCAATTTCCTTGACACCTACAAAGGTCCCTCTTCAAACCCCTAGTGCCTCATTCACTACTTTTCTAATGCAACCAGTAGTAGTGTCACACATGTTGTTCACACCTCCACTATTACTCAAGGCCAATAAAATACTTAGCTTTTCTTCCATCTCTCGTGAAGGGGCATGAGTCATGCCTCCCCATCTAATCCTCAGTAGGCATTAGCAATCTTCTTCTTTTGTATCTTAATCTCTAAATCCATCACTAGAAGCCTATGTCATGTGGAAATATTTTCACTCGAAATAACTTTGCAATTCTTACAAAGGCTATTAGCACCCTTTAAGAGAAGTATGTAATCAATCTGAGTCTTAGCTACCGTACTATCAAAGGTAATAAAGTGATTTTTGCTCTTTGGGAAACATCGGTTAGCAATAACTTACTCAAAGGCTTTGGAAAAATCCAAGAGAGATGTCCCATCTCCATTCTTCTTCCCAAAACCACAAATTCCATGAACAACTTCACACTCACTAGTGGTTGCCCCGATATCCCATTAAAAGCACCCGCAATGAAAATTTTTGCTATCTTTGGTATGCCTCTCAAAACCTCATCCAACTCTTCCCAAAAGACCTTTTAAACTTCCTTATGTAGGCCTACTTGAGGTGCATAGGCACTAACTACATGAAACCCCACATGTACTTCAGAATGCTCTATAATCATAAATTCTATATATTTTAAAATTCATGTGTGATTTTGAAAATTTGACTTCATATTCTTGACCAGGGGAAAAATATAGTGGAAAATGGGTATAACCCAGATTTTAGAGGACCTCTAGCAAAAAATAATTTTTGCTAATTTTTGAATTCAAGTGGCTGTACGTGCCCTGGCCGCAATGCGCTAGGGTGCAGACTAGTGTATTATTTTCCTTGGTCTTTCTGTTTTGGCAAAGGGTATTAGGGTCATAGCCCTATGCTCACTTAAGCGTGAAATCTTTATGTGGATTGGCTATGAGTATTATGATGTGTTCTTATGTTATATTGTGAAATATTCTAAGATCTTGAGTCATACTTACCTTCCCCTTAGTCTTTATGTATTATTTGTTATGTGGGTCCATGTTAATTCCTTTCCCTATGAAATCTCCATAGCTTGAGTCCTACTTTCTCGTCTCTTAGAAATATATGTTTATTATTCATTTGCTTCTGAACCAATGATTTGAATGTAACACCCCACACTTGCCTAGGAATACCCCCACAATTGTAATTCCTTTATATCTCAAATCAGGGATAATTAAACACCCCTACATGTAGCTTGGAAATACCCTATGATGTATTTTATTTCAATATCTCAAAATCCATGCAGAATTTCGCAAATTCGGCTTCATATTCTTGTTCAAAGGGCAAAATTATGTGGGGGAACGAGTACCTACAAGGTATACTTTGTCCGTTCCAAGAAAAATAAATTTTGGTGAAACTTTGCAAAAACAGTAGTTGTTCGCGATGGGTACATGACAAAGAACTGACGCGGACTAGTTCAAAAAGTTCTGAAGTTTGCTCTTTTTCGCTCCAGGGCAATCTAGTAATAACCTATACCTATATACATGAAAATCCCCCATTGTCTAGCCGTTTTAAGCTCTAAAAACCAACCAAAAACCTCTCAAAATCCTTTGCAATATTCATTAAATTCTTCATCCATTCTCAAGGTTTTCAAGAAGTCTTGTTGAAATTCAAAAAAACCAAGTGAAGCCCCAAGTCCTCCCCAAGATTCAATGGTCCCAAAACTCATCCAGATCGAAGGATTTCATTCAAGCTTCAAGCCTCCATTTCAAATCTTCTTCAAGAAACTCTCTAAAGTCAAGGTATGTGGATTTTAGCCTTTGGGTTCTTCCACCCATGATGCCCTAATCTCCTTTTTACTCAATTTGCAAGATTTAAAGTTTATTCTATAAATGGATTTACTAGTATGAACATTTCTATGAACTATGTTAAAGATATGTAGGATTGTGATTGTTTTGCTATGTTTTGTGCTATAAATCTTGGATGTAATGTAAGATTTGAGGAGGGGTTTTGATCAATATTGCTTTAGGGTGTTGCAAGGTGTTGATTGATAGTTTTATATTGGCTTTTATAAGTGATTTCATCTCTAAATAGCATGGTCATTTACCCCCATTATGCACCCCCAAGTGTTTGATGAAATGTACGGTTCGAGTTTCTTGTGGAAATGATGGTCCAAAGTATGAGGTATGATATGACTGATGTTATGATGATGAAATAATCTTATATTCATGATGAAATCTACATAAATTGTTGTAATAGACCATGCCCAATCCAGGGGTTCTAATAACTTGGATAACCGAGGGAAGGGTTAGTACTTCTAACACCTAATGATAGGCGACATCATCACTAACCGAGATGGAGGTTAGTCCTCATCAACCGAGGAAAGGGTTAGTACTTCGCCATTAAGGTAATGGGGCGGCATTATCACCAACCGAGGGAAGGGTTAGTACTTCTCCACCTAGGTGATGGGGTGACATATCACCAACCGAGGGAAGGGTAAGTACTTCTCCACCTAGGTGATGGGGCAGTATTATCACCAACCGAGGGAAGAGTTACTACTTCTCCACCTTGGTGAAGGGGCGACATACAAGCCATTTTGTTATACTTTGCCTATTGTCTATTGTATGCATTTTGATTATGAAGCCTATCTATTGTTGCATTGCATCCCACATACTTAGTACATTCAAATGCACTAACACATATTCTATGCATGTATAATGTTACCATGCAGGAATCGGAGTTCCTATTGATTTTTTTGGTGGCTAGACGGATTGTTCAAGTTAGCCATTGGTGAGTCCTCCATTTCAGGGACAATGACTATTCTCTTATACTATGTTCTAAGACTAACTTTCTTTTTTGTATGTAATAACTATGAAGGTGAACCCAGTTGCTTGTCTTGGCCCCTGTTCTTATCTATGTAGTAGAGGTGTTATTGGCCATGTTATGTATTATGCTTGTGCTTTGACACACTTATGATATTCAAGCTATTTAAGTATAAATCTCTCTCTCTCCCTTAGTCCTAATTCCCCTTGTTTGTATTTCTTATGTTGTTTTACATTGCTTGCATAGCCAAGGGTGTGTAATAATATGCTATGAAGCTTGTTTAGGGTCTCTTTGGGTTCCCCATTTGCCAGTCACGTCTAGGCCCTAGCTTGGGTTATGCCAAAGATGTATCAAAGCACTAGGTTGATAGATCCTCGGATTCCAACACACCGCATCGATTAGAGTCTTATTCATGGTTATGTTGTGGATCACAACTATGAGTAGGAGGCTATGAGATTTTTTAGGAATTATTTCCCTTCTTCATGATTTATGTAATGCTTTAGATGTGAGATAGGGTTTGCCCCTCTAACGAATTTCTTTTCTCTTTTAGTTAATCATGCCGCTTCAAGAAGGAAGGCGAAGAAAGGTAAGTAGGAGGTTTTGATTTTGATGAATCCGAGTTTCACTATTTCGTCTCTATTTCTGTAGTTGATAGTGGGGCTTCTTGTGTGCCCAATTAGGTATGTTGGATCTTTGGTGTCTCTTCTCTTGGTTGGGTATATTGTTACTAGAAAATTCATAGGTGTTGATCTGGATTTATATTGCATTAGGTCTTGCTTTGTGGCATGTTGGATTTGATGTGGTGGATTTTGACGATATATTTGGGATTGAATAGTTGCATGGATGTCTATCTCCTTAGTGGTAGGACCAGTAGAGTTAGAATCTGACCCCCTAATGAATCCGTCTTTGAGGGGGGGTTGATAAATGGTAGCTAGGGAGGTTGGTCCATTTCATGTCTTAAGGTACAACCGGTCTCTAAGGGGTTGCGATTGTCATCTTGTGAGAATTGGAGGTGTTGAACCTAAGTTGTTTTGTGAATATAATTGTAGGTGGTGGTAGGTGAGGCTTTGAATGTCCTTTCCGTTATTTTGAATTTAAGGTAGTGTCTTTTCGTTTGACTAGTGCACCGGTTATGCCTAAAAGTCTTATGAGTAAGATCTTTAGTCCCTACTCTAATAGACTTATGGTGGTTTTGGTGATGATATGATGGTTTGTGTTCCCTAATGAGGTAGTGCATGTGAGTATTTTGATGGTAATAATATAAAGTTTAAAGAAGAAGATTGGATGCTAAATAGGAGAAATGGGGGTGTTATAAGAGGTTTCCTTTCTAGGTCGTGTGGTGTTGGGTGATGGCATTAAGGTGGACCCTAGTAAGACAAAGGTGATTAGAGATTGGCTTAGACCTTTGAACCCATCAAATATTAGGAGCTTCTTAGGCTTAGCAGGCTATTACTGGAGGTTATGAATAGGTTATCTTCTGTTGCCCCTCTTGTGAATAAGTTTCCTTAAGTAAGCCCAATGTTATGACTGATATTTTAAGTAGAGTGATTTAATAGGTCCAAGAGTTGTTATTCCTTGTGTTATTCCTTTTGTGCTAATAGGATTCATGTGTGTGACCCGGATGGTTGCATGAGTCTATAGTTGCTAGAAGGGGCCTAAAATGGGTTTCCCCATATTCTTTTTGCATAGAGCCTTGTCTTGTGATCTTGGTTGAACCTAGCTTGATGGATTGAAGGTCTCATGGTAGTTTGGGCTACTTGTACAACATGCTTCCAATGTGTGTAGAACCCGTAAGGTAGTAATACGATGGTTAAGGATGGACGATCTATTTTGTCAACTATAATATGGTAGTCACTTCCCTAAGGTTGATTTGAGGTTTAGGTTTTGTTCTCTAGTGTGGGGGAGGCTAGATGATATCCCTAAGTGCTCTTTTGAACTAGGAATGAGCATTTTGAGTATTGGTGGGTTGTTAAGTGGGCTTGTGCACCGGTATGTTTATAGGTCTCATGAATAGGGTCTTAAAATCCTACCTTGATATGTTTGTGGTGGTCTCTAATGATGAGGTATTGATTTGTTTAGAGCTTCTGAATCATTTGGGGGTGGTATTGCAATTCTTGGAGGATGAGAGGTTGTTTGCTTATTAGGATAGCTCTGAGTTGAGGGTAGCAAGAAGGTGGTTACAATTCTTTAAGAATTATGAATGAGTGTGCATTAGTTTCCCCGGTAAGGCTAATGTTGCAGTCGGTGCTCTAGGTAGCCTAGCATATTTGTTGATGGTGGCAAAAAGGAGACTAGTGGGGTCCATCAGTGGTTAGATTGGAAGTTAAGTTGAGGGAGGTTGAGCATGGTGGTGTAGCATTCTTGGTGGTTCCAAATGTTCTTGGGTTAAGAGATCTGGATTAGGCAAAGCCTTGATTCCACCTCATTAAAATTGGATATTTTGGGTGAGAAGATGATATAGTGGAGGTTGTCTCCCAAGGGGGAGATGGTGGTTATGGTACCAAGTTGGTTCGGTGTATTTAAGGTTGGCAATTGATTTAAGGGTTGTAAGTCCTTATAGAGTGTAAAGGGAGGTTGGTTAGGTTGCATAAATTTGGGAATTGCCTATGGTATGGTTACGGTTTGTCCAGTTTTTCATGCTTTTAGACTGAAGGGATGTGGTGTGACTCTAGTGTTAAAGAACTCGTAAGATTATGGGTGTTGTGGAGGATAAGTTGCCTTAGAAAGAGGTCACGGTGTAAGTATTAGATGGAAGGGTTGAAGAAGATGATTAGTAAGGGGTAGTGTTCGTCAAGGCTCTTCGGAAGGATCGTCAAGTCGAAAGTGTCTCTCAAGGAGCTGGAGCAGGCATGGAAAAGCAATATCCATACCTCTTTCATTCTATTCAAGCTTATGATAATGTGTTCAATCCCTTCATGTGATTTTATGTCTTATGATTTAACCCCTATGCCATTTGCATGAATCCATGTTAATGTTGACAAGTTTACATCGATTTTTAACACTTATGTTGAAATTTTGAAAATGGTGTTTTAAGTGTGTCGTTGCATTCTTATTGTGGATGATTTGTTCCTGATTACTTTTTTATGTATGTTTCTTCGACATTCGGGGACAAATATTCCCAATGGGGAGATATTGTAACACTCTACACTTGCCTAGGAATGTTCCCATAATCGTAATTCCCTTATATCTCAAATCGGGGATATTTAAACACCCCTCCATGTATCTCGGAAAGACCCTATGATGTTTTTTTTCTATATCGCAAAATTCGTGTAGAATTTTGCAAATCCGACTACATATTCTTGTCTAGAGGGCAAAATTGCTTGGAAAAATAAGTACCTACAAGGTGTACTTTGTCTGTGCCAAGAAAAATAATTTTTAATGAAACTTTGCAAAAACAGTAGATGTCCGCGATGGGTCTGTGATGCGGATCTAACACGGACCAGTTCAAAAATTTCCGAAGTTTGCTCTTTTTACTTCAGGGCAATTGGGTAATAACCCTATACCTATATACACAGAAATCCCTCATTGTCTAGCCGTTTTAAGCCCTAAAAACCAACCAAAAACCTCTCAAAATCCTTTCTTATCTTCATTAAATTCTCCATCCATTCTCAAGGTTTTCCAGAAGTCTTGTTGAAATTCAAGGAAACCAAGTCAAGAGCCCAAGTCCTCCTCAAGATTCAAGAGTTCCAAAACTCATCCGGATCTAAGGATTTCATTCAAGATTCAAGCCTCCATTTCAAATCTTCTTCAAGAAGCTCTCCAAAATCAAGGTACGTGGGTTTTAGCCATTAAGTTCTTCACCCATGGTGCCCTAATCTCTTTCTTACTCAATTTGCAAGATTTAAAGCTGATTTTACAAATAAGTTTACTAGTATGAACATGTCTATGAACTATGCTAAAGCTACGTACAGTTGTGATTGTTTTGCTATGTTTTGAGCTATAAATCTTGGATATAATATAAAATTTGAGGGGTTTTGTTTTATATTTTTTGAGGGTGTTGCTAGACGTTGATTGATGGTTTTACAATGGATTTTCTTGCATGATTTCATCTCTAAATTGCATGGTTTTTACCCCATTACACCCCCAAGTGTTTGATAAAATGTCCGGCTCAGGTTTCTTATGGAAATAAAGGTCCAAAGCATGAGATGTGATATGATTGATGTTATGATGATGAAATGACCTTATATTCTTTATGAATTCTATATACGGTGTTGTATTCAACCATGCCTAATCATAGGGGTCTAAAAAATTGGATAGTCGAGGGAAGGGTTAGTACTTCTCCACCTAGTGATAGGGAGGCATCATCACTAATCGAGATAGGGATTAGTACTCATCAACCAAAGGAAGGGTTAGTACTTCTCCACCTAGGTGATGAGGCAGAATTATCACGAATCGAGGGAAGGGTTAGTACTTCTCCACCTAGGTGATGGGGCGGCACTATCACCAATCGAGGGAAGGGTTAGTACTTCTTCACCTTAGTGATGGGGCTGCGTTATCACCAACAGAGTGAAGGGTTAGTACTTCTCCGCCTAGGTAATGGGGCGATATTATAACCAACTGAGGGAAGGATTAGTACTTCTCCACTAGGTGACAGGGCGGCATTATCACCAACAGAGTGAAGGGTTAGTACTTCACCACCTAAGTGATGGGGATACATCATCACTAACCTTAAGGGGTTTATACCACTGAAATCTAGTTTGGTCTATTCTTCAGATATGAAACCCTATATGAGCATGAGTTATCTAATCATGTTTTACTTATGTATTTAACATATATGCCATTTTGCTATACTATGCCTATTGTCTATTGTATGCATTTTGATTATGAAGCCTATCTATTGTTGCATTGCATCCCAGATACTTAGTACATTCAAACATTTCAACGCATATTCTATGCATATATGATGTTATCATGTAGGAATCAAAGCTCGTATTGATTCTTCTTGTGGCTACACTGATTGTTCAAGTTATCCGTTGGTGAGTCCTTATTTCCAGGGACAATGACTATTCTCTTATACTATGTTCTAAGACTATCTTTTTTTTAAATATGTATTAACTCTAGGGGTGACCCCAATTGCTTGTCTTGGCCCCCGCTTCTTCTCTATGTAGTAGAGATGTTGTTGTACGAGTTCTGTATTATGCTTGAGCTTTGACTCATTTATGATATTCAATCTATTTGAGCATAAATCTCTCTCTCTCCCTTAGTCACGACTCCCCTTTTTAATATTTCTTAGATTGTTTTACATAGCTTCCATGACCAAGGATGTTTAATGATATGCTATGAGGCTTGTTTAGGGTCCCTTCGGGTTCCCCATTCACCGTTCACATCTAGGCCTTAGGCTTGGGTCGTGACAGTGAATATTAATACTTTAAGGCTTGTTTTGGGACTCTCGAGTTCCCATTCACCATGTTACTCCTAGACCCTAGGTCCAGGTTGTGACAAACTTGGTATTAGAGAACTAGGTTTGTAAATGATCTTCTTAGTCCAACATTCCAAGTCGAGTAGAGTCCTATTCATGGATGTGAAGTGCATCATGCCAATAAGTGGGAGCCTATGATGGTGTTCTAGGAATTTTCGCACTTCATCTTGTCTTATGTCATGTTTTGGACCATATGTTTGGTTTCCTTATCCTAATGGTATCTTTGCTACAATACAGAAAATGCCTCCAAGATGAGCACCCCTACCAAGTTCGGCCCGGCTGTGAGCATCAAGTTACCCTAGGGCCTATGGAAGCGCCAATCTCTAATGGTAAATTTCGTACGACCTTTGCTATGCATGCCCAGGTTGTGACTACTTAGACTAGGCAGCCTAATCTTCCTCGGGATCCCACTCCGGCTTTTAGGGTGAGAGATTTCACCGATATGAATCCTTTAGAGTTCTATTGGTTAAAGACTGATGAGGATGCTCAAGAGTTAGTTGATGAGCTTACAAAGGTGTTGATTATTATGTCACTTCTAAAGAGAAAGCTGAGTTGGCTTCTTATCAATTGAAAGATGTGTCTCAAGTATGGTACACTCAATGGTTGATGGAGAGGGATTGTTATATTGTAGTTAATTGGGAAGAGTTCAAGTTCGTATTTCTGGATCGTTTCTTCCCACTTGAGCTTAGGGAAGCCAAGATGACAAAGTTTATCAACCTCAAATGAGGTAGTATAACTGTAAGGGACACTCCAAGGAACGAATCTATCATAGAAAACACTGGCAAATGCCTCCCAAGTCATTAGAGGAGAATCAACTGGAAAAGATCCCAAATAGTTCCCCCCAATTCCTGGCTGGTCCACGAAGATGGAAGGTAACATATAAAATATCATGGGTCTCGACTAGCACAATGATCTCAAGTAGCTCCCTACAAATAATCAAGAACTCATGTTCATCCTTGGTCTTCCTACCCAGGAATTGAGATGGGTCCGTCATCTTGAACCCCTCATATCTATGTTGCTCCTTATTGATCAAGGTAGTTGTCAGATGAACCTCAAAAATTGTTGTTGCTAGTGGTTGTTCCACTAATACTTGTGCTCCAAGGGAATATTATTAACAAGGAGGCGGAACCCCAACCCGTGTTTGAGAAGTACCAGATGTATCCGTTGGGCTACTTGCCTGCCCCATAGTCTTGAACACACCTAAAACTCTCAATAAAGTATCTTAGAGTAGTAGTGTTGTAGCAAACTCAGGAGGAACCTGCTGCTCTATAGGCTTCATAGCTTGCTTAGGGGAGATATTTTGCTTACAATCTCTCATCGATGCTTCTTCTAAGCCCGACACTCTTGCTCATTTTCTGGCACGACCCCTACTTCTAGTTGGCATGTAAATAGAAATATCAGGGGCTACTTCCCCTCATCCGATAGTCGTTGTATCTCTAGTCCTGGCCATTTTTCAAAAGTCTAACAAAAATATCCATGCGCGATTTGACTAGGAAAAAGCAATAGACAATTTCCTAATAGTCTTCATATCCTTTCAAGTATAAGTAATGGACATCTCCGCACTGATCCCCAAGACTCTACTAGATTAGGCTTATACATATGTGAGGTCTATAAACATAGAGATCTGATAAGAAATTTTTGTGATCAAAATATCGAGTGTGATGGCACTCACTAACCCATCTAGGGGATTCATCCAAAAACTTAATAACCAAACATGATGTAATAGTGAAAGATAAACATCCTAAATAGGATCGATAAACATTTTAAACCAAAACTAACAAATTCCTAAGATTTTTGTCACATTCAGAAGCCTCTAAATAGATAATACTCAACAAATGACAAGTCTAAAATGTCTAGTTCTCAAATAAAAAATAACATGATAATAGATTTTTTGAAGGTCGTCTGAAGATGGGTGTGCGCCTAAGACCCCCGGAGATGGTTAACTAATAGATTATGAATGATAGGGATTGGGAGAAGCACTACCAATACCTGATGAAGTCTATTCATGAAAACTAGTACATGGAGAGTTAGATGAAGAAACTTGTGTTGACTGATTGCCACCACCAAATAAGCCTCAGCCTCTTCTTCCATGACCCCGACCATTAGTATAGGAGAAAGATCGACCTATTGCACGACCTCTTTGAGATCTAGGAGAGGAATTGGAGGATACATTATGAGCAATACAGAATTTGTGAGAGATATAAGAGTCCAAGTCATTGAAGCGTTGCAACCGTTACTCATGAAGCAAAAGTTTTGTGCAAAGTTCTTCAAGAGATAGTTGGCCAGGAAAATGAGTAATAATGCCAACTAGTAAATCATACTTCCTTTCTAACCCAAGAAAGATATCATCAGTAAGATCTTAAGGGGAAACTGGAGAGTTAATTGCTACAAGGGAGTCCATTATTGTCTTACCTTCTCGAAGATACTGATCAATAGATGTAGAGTCTTGATTTTCACAGTGTAGTCAGTTGGTGCTTAAGTTCTATTGATTTCGTCTGACTAGCTTCCATAAAATGTCTATGCAAATATAGACAAAGATCACGTGATGTAGGTAACAAGTGAACATCGACAAGGACCTCATGACACAAGGTTGCAAACATCCAAGATCATACACTTTGATCAACTCTAACCCATGAACGATAGAGTGGGTAACTTGTTGGTTGCCAGAGACATTACGTAAAACTTGAGTGAGTTAGGGTGAAAAGCCATCCACAAAGCCAAGAAGTTCATGAGAGATTAACAAAGTGGTGAATTGAGTATGCCAAGTAAGATAATCCTGAATAGAATTAAGCACGATAGTCACCAAGTTAGTGGTATCAGGTACAACCAAAGCTGTAATGGAGTGGAAAGGAGAAGGAATTGATGGTATGATTATTCCAATGTGAGGTGGGAGTGATGGTAGGCCAATCTTCCCCATAGAAGAACTTGGCAGAATATTGGAACCAACAGTATGGAGAGGAAGGGAATGAGAAAAAAGGAGGCAAAGAAGGAATTGGAAAAGATGAAATAGATGATCCCAATGAACTAACAGATGTGGATGGACGAGGATTAGTATTTGTTGTAAAAAAAGAAAGAACGAGATCTGAAGAAAAGGAGATAGATAGGCGAAAGCCACATTATTGGGAATAATTAACTGGACAAAGAAGAAAGACATGGACTAAGGGATATATTTGGGATCATCCCAAACAGCTGATACCATGTACAGAGAAGTAATCAAAGTCTCACTAAGAGTGCTAGTCAGCTCTATTCATGTATATATAATGAGTACAATGAGGATACCTATAAGGGGAACAGGTAACCTAGTGCAACACAAATCCAGAGTAGGAGTCCTACAAGTCATAGACTATGAGTCTAACAAGTACATGGACTAGGAGTACTAATAAGTGACTTTTCTAATTTGTAATTTTATTCTTAATCTCTAAAATCTATGGTGGTTAATTTTAGAGGAGGATTTTTAACTTAAAATTAATTGTGAAAAAGCCCTAATTTGAGTAGAATGATCATGAACTCGATAATGAGTTAGGATTTCAGTATACATAGTATATTTTTATACCATCCTTCACTGATTAATTACTTATTATTCATTTTAGACCTAAAACAAACAAAGACCCATACCAAGGGAAAAACTCAACTTCCATAGAGTGTGCCATGTTTGCATGTTAACTGCTTAGTAGTATTGTTTGTGCAACACATGTAGAGAAAATATAAGGGATGAACTTGAAATGACATCATCTTGATAATTTTATGTAATAAACATATCTAGTCAAATAATGCTTTTTATTTCTTTGCATCTTAAATTAGATTTGAGAATAAATGAAATTTTATTTAAGGATTTACTTTCTATGCTCCATATATACATTAAATCACAAATTGAAAAAAAGTAAATTACTTTCCTTTTTCCCTTTGTCAATATGGTTTGATAGATAAGATATGTTTTTGAAATTTCTCCATCCATGTGTATATATGTAAAAAGTCTGAATCTAAATGTTTCTACATTTTGAACGTGGCACCTTTTCAGTTTGATTCAAATTTTTTAAATACTAAATTAAATTATTTATGTTGAACTTTTAAATATATGAATCAAACCAAACTAATAAAATTCACATTTTTTACCTCAACTTTTTTGAGTTTCTTGAGTTTTCAATTTTTTAATGATACATATTGGCACCCAATTACGGCTTAAGTTTTAAAAAATTACTTCTTCTATATTGTTATTTTTAATAGTTTAAAATATTTTTTAGTAATTTTAGATTAATTTTTTAGAATTTTAATTATTTTGGTTTTAAATTTTAACGCAGTCTAATAATTCATTTTTTCACATAGTTAAAAATTGTACGAATATGTTTAGTTGGCCCACAGTTTTAGCCCACTAGGTTTTGAAGCATGCATATAACTTTTACGTTGTCACAAGGTAGAGTAAAATTTCTAACAGAAAACCCCAAAAAAAAATTCTCATTCCCTTTTGAAAACCAGCAGCCACCCTCTCCATTTTAGGTGAAATCATGCAGGAAAAATCATCATAGCTGCCCCTTCTCCTTGCTAGAAGACTCTCTGACTGGTGACCTAACTACACCCTCTCTCTCGTCTCCCTCTTTTCAGTTAACCTCCTTGCTTGCTGCAAAATGAAGGAGCTGCCTCCTCTTTCTCTCATTCACCCTCACACAGTCCACCACCACTTCCAAAACTCCATCCCTTTACAACCACAAAACAACAACCAAAAAACCATCAAACAATACCGCAAAACGCACCTGCAAATCACCTAGAACACACCTCGAAACAACCTCCTCTACCCAACCATCACAGCCATTGGAAAACCCCCATCACCATCCATACAACACCCTTCCACCCCCATACATTAGCTCCCAAAACCCGTGACACCACCACGCCCAAAAACCGACCAAACCTCCACCAGAACAACACCAAAACTCCAAGCCGCAAAAGCTTCGAAGATGAAAAATCCAGGCAGCTCCCTTAACAAATGCTCAACCATCCTTGTTACACCACAACACAACCAGATCTGGATTAGGTACTTTCCATTTCAGTTTCTCAATTCATTAGATTTTTGTTAAATAGACATTAACACGGCTCACTAATTCATTTGGGTTTTGTTGTGTATGTGGTTGTTATTTTTGTTAAAAATAGGTTTCACGTATTTTCTGAAATGTTTTCAGCAATATTATTTTTTTTTTTACGTTTAGTTTGTATTATTTCGTTTATTTGTAAATGAATCTGGCAGTTCTTGTTTTAGTTATGTGTTTATTTTTCTTTAGTTATTCTTGATGTTTTTCATTAACAATTTGGGGTAGATATTGAGTTATTCTTAGAATTTGTTGTTAGTCCAACTGATTATTTCTATTGTTAATACTAATTTTTAGTTAAGTATTTATTAATATTTAGTTAGGTATTTATTAACATTTGTTATTACTTGATTTTATGTTGGTGTTTAAATAGTGCATATTACATTATATTGTTATTGTTAGCCTCATCTAATTATTGTTATTATTATTTTATATTATTTATTATTGATTTTATATGATTTTATGTATCAAAATTTGTTAAAATTGGCCAATGAAAAATCTATTCGTCGGATTTGGAGGCCTCCCCATAAAAAAAGATGAAAAAATTTCCCATAAAAAAAGATGGAAAAATTTGACCTTTATTAGGATTATTGATATTTATGGAACATAAACCTTAGATTATATATGTTTGACCATAGTCTATTATTTTTTAGTTAATGAATATCTCCTACTTTAGTACAACTCTTTTCATTTTTTAGTTAATGAATATCTCCTAATTTAGTACAACTCTTTTCATTTTCTTTTTCCAAAAATGTCGTTATAACAATTGGAAGGTTTCAAAAGTGTCAAAATATAGGCAGCACTCATCAAGCCATGAAAACTCCAATGGTTCTCAACAAAGATGTACCTTTAAAAAGCTTGGGAGAATGCCTCCTCTTCAAATGTTCTAGCTGAAATTCAAAGAGGTCCAAAATTTTTATTTCCAACAATCAACACTAACAACATTTTTGCTAGAGGTGAGAGTTCAGTTCAACAATTCTATCATCCACAACATCAGGTTCAACTCAGCAATACAAACCCAATCAACAACTCACATTTGTACACCCAAAATAATATTGATAGTAGAATACAACAAAAAAATGGCCTATTTTTTTGAATGCCAAGCTTAGAAGGAATAATTATTTAAAGCACTGATACTAAGCATGAGTTGGTGCCTAATGTCATGGGTGATCATGTTCAAAATGACTATAATTTTGAGCACGAATTGGTGTAAATTATAATATAAATTACAGTCATTTTGAGCATGATCACCCATGTCATTAGTCATCAATTCATAGTTATTATCAATGCTTTCAATAAGTAGTCCTTTTGTTCTTGACATTCTAAAAAATGGGTCATCTAATTGTCGTATCCCACTATCAACATTATTTTGGATGTGCAAATGTGGGTTGTTGATTGGATTTGTAGTGCTGAATTGAACGTGATACTGGGAATGATAGAGCTGTAGAACTAAACTCTCATCTCTAGAATAAATGTTGTTGGTGTTGAGAGTTGGAAATGGAAACTCTGGACCTCTTTGAATTCATTTGGAACATTTGTTTGAAGAGGAGGCATTCTCCCAAACTTTTAAAAGGTACATCTTTATTGAGAACCACTTAAGTTGTTTTGGATTGATGAGATCTGTCTATAGTTAGCACTTTTGAAACCTTCTAATTGTTATAACGACTTTTCTGAAAAAATAAAATGAAAAAAGTTGGACCAAATTAGGATACATTAATTAACCAAAAAAATAATAGACTATGGTCGAACATATATAATCTAAGAGAGAAGATTCTTTATTTAAATATTCTAATACAATTTTCGATAGGAGAAGAGTCATCCAAAATAAAAGGAGATTGAGGTGGCAGGAGGATTATCCATAATATTTGGAATAAATGTAATATATTTATCATGAGCTTTATGAATATATATATATATATATATATATATATATATATATATGTTGATTAAATTTCACATCGTGTTACGATGTATTCAAACTACGTTTGTATTCCAAAATAAGCAGAAAACATAGAAGATAGTTAACAATTATCCTGCTAACTGCGGTATCTTTCTTTGTAAGTTGTAGAGACTAGGTCCCTATGAGTATTTTTTTTATTTTAGAATATGTATATGTTTTCTTTTTATTTTTGGCCAACACTAAATTTAACAATTAAGTACATTCAAGAATTGTTTTGGACTACACTTTTCCAAAATAAATTCCTTTTTTTTAAATGTTGTGGCAAGTTAAATGATGAAACATAAAATGATATAAAGGATTATATTTTTGGTAATTATGGCATCTAAATATTTACTTCAATTGATAAATTCACTCTTATTTAATTGTCTTTTGTAGTATGATTTCCAAGCCTTATGAATAGGCAATATAAGCTATTCCATATAATGAAAGGTAAGACAATCCAGGACAGGCACATCAAGTTCATGATAATTACTAATCATATCTACTTACTAGGAGATAACAATCCCAACTAAAAAGGAAATCAGAAATCCTTTGAGTGTTCTACCCAAATCATGGAAAACAAAGGAGAGATAATTAGAGAAACACATGACCTCGACAAGCTAATGATGGATAAGCTCATTGGAAAATGTTGTCACGACCCATAATCCGAGCGTGATAGAACTCACTGAACCCGCCAAGGTGAGTCAACCCAACATAAATAACCCAACATAATAATAATAGTGGAAGATAAACAATCTAAATAGGATAGATAAACATTCTAAACGAAAATTAACACCTTCCCAAAAGTAGTGTCACAAGTAGAAACGTCTATATAGAGAATACTCGAGGAATTACAAGTCACAAATGTCAAGTTTTTAAATAAAAAATAACATAATAATGGACTTCTCAAAGGTCTACTGAAGACATCAGCAACTACCTCAAGAATAATCCGGAAGCACAATAATAGAAGGAGAAAAGTCAAACTAAGGGACTTTGTGTGACACCCTGTAATCCCATGCTCTTATGTATCTATGTTTTAAGATTCGAATATGTTGGTGTGGAATGTATTAGGCTCGTCGGAGATTTCTAGTACTTAGACGAGTTTAAGACTTCCCTATGAGTTGAGTTTTGGGTGTTGGTTTATGCAAAGGGCAACTTTCATTGAGACTAACTTATAGCACACTTGGAAAAAGATGACCCATGACATTTCAAATGAAAACCCTTTGAGTTATCTTTCCAACATACTTGGTTTCACCTTATTCTAAGTTTAGAAGAAGGAGTTCTGATAGTTTTTGTGAGACCCTCTTATGCTGTGAAACCACACATGCACCTTGATGGGTAATGGGGCTTTGGACGGGCTGTCTGCGCTACCTTAAGTTGGAAAAGACAATTTTTGGTCTAATTTATGTGACATGGCCAATGGTACGGTCCGTGTGGCTTGCCTCTGACCATGTGGCTAGCCGTGGGGTGTGTGCAAGTTAAGCTTAGTGAGCATGGGAGGAGTTTTTGGCCAAGTATTGTGCCACGACCATCCACATGGGTTGTGGAAGGTCTCACGAGCCATGGTCCTTTGCATGGTGTCTCCTGGCAATTTTCTTTCACACTAAGTGTAACTCCATGGGCCACTACACGTACCGTGTAGCACCATGCATCTCGTGGAGGCTCCGATCAAAGTCACGATGACATTTATTGTTCTAAGCATTCCAACTTCCATTTTTCAATTAAGTATCATCTCACGGGCACTCCACACGACCTGTGGAGTGCTACACGACCCATGGGGCCTTCAGTAGGGAATCACTTTGCTAATTTTTTTCATTCGTTCATTAATTGCATTTTTTGTGAATTTAATTTACTCTAATGACCTTTTTATACTTCCAATGCCATCTTAACCTCCCCAAAAGACCTAAACTCTATCCCAAGGGATCAAAGTCATTACTCTCAACTTGAACACACTCTCAAATTCTCTCAAGAGCCTCCATGAAAACCCCAATACAAATTCAAGGAAACTCAAGAGCAAGCTTTGGATTCCAAGGCCCACTTCCTTGCTTCAAGTATTTTACAACTCAAATTTCAAGAAACTTAAAGTCTAAGGTATGTAGGTTTCAACCACTGGGTTCTTTCACCCATGGTGCCCAATCTTTCATTTCTACGAAAATTACATGTTTCTAAGTTGTGTTGCTTATGAGTATTACTCATTAGTGATTGTGATCATATACTACTTTGGGGTTTCGTGAAAGCTTGATTGATAACACATGTTTACTCATTTAAGTCCACACCATGGTATTATTTGCCTATTATGATTATGCATGTTTTAAGCTATAGAACTTTGATCTCTCTTGATATTTAATGGGGTTTCACAACATATTTCACATGAGGATTTTACCAAGTATTGGTAGGAAGTTATACATTAGGATTTATCACTTGATTTCGCTCTTGAATTGCATGGTTTTATGCTAGCATAACACACCCACCAAGGGTTTTATAAAATATTCATTTATGGATTCTTGAGTCGGTGAACATTTAATGCATGTCTTATGAGTTATTTGACTTTATGATGATGAAAGGAATGTGTATATGAGTTGTTTCCATGAAAAGTAGTAGTATTGTAAGTTGACAATGCCTTGTTGAGAAGGTGATGCCTCAATCACAATGGATGGTAAGGTGAGAAAACCATCAAACAATTGAGGGGTTGATACCTCAATCACCATGGATAGTAGGGTGAGACAACCATCAACAATTGAGGGGTTAATACCACAATCAGCATAGATGGTAGGCTGTGACAAGTCCATCATATCATCGGTCTTTTCTTAAATATGTAATATGTTCTATGTAAGAATGTTTTACTTTAAGCATTATTCATACATGTCATATTGTTATTATGTTATCCATTGCTTATGATATTGTATTTTGCCCATGTTGCCTATCTTTTGATGCATTACATCCTATATTCTTAGTACGTCCAAACGTACTAATGCAGACTCTATGGCTACATAATATTACCATGTATGAACAGGAGCCTCACTTGATCCTCCTCCTCTACGTACATAGAACAATTTCTCTCAAAGTAAGTTGGTGACTCCAAATCTCTGAGGACATACTTCTATTTATTTATGCTATATATTGACTCTTCTTATGTTGGAAACTTATGGCTATGAGGGTGAGCCTAGAGTTTGTTTTGGCCCCTGCTCCTATCTATATATTATATGTGTTGTCGGAACCTTATGATGTGTTACTGCTAAACTATTGCCTTGTTATGTTTCTATGGTATCAAAGATGTTCCTTAGCCTCGTATTTCCTTTTTCTCATCTGTTGTTGTATAACTGCTTTCGTGACTAAGGATGTGTACTGATATGCAAAGAGGCTTATGTAGGGCCCCTTCAGTTTTCTCCTTCGCCATGTCATATCTAGGCCCTAGATCCAGGTCGTGACAAACTTTGTAGCAGAACACTAGGTTGTTAATGTTCATTGGCATCCAACACACATCATTGATTAGAGTCATATTCATAGTTGTTCTGTGCACCAGAACTATGACTAAGAGGCTATGAGATGTTTTAGGAAATGTTTCCCTTTTTCATGATTTATGTCGTGCTATAGAATTCAGTAAGGTTTCACCTCTAAAGAATGTTTTTTGCCTTTTTTTAAATCATACCTAACATAAGAGAAAGAAGAGCCCACACACCTAAGGAACAACCAGTTCATGGAGAGCTCTGGGATGCTCTCAGCTTGCTAGCTCAAGCCATGGCTACTAAGCCAACCAAGGGGACCAAACCTCTCATGCTCCTACTCCGGCATCTAGGGTAAGGGATTTCATGGGGATGAACCCACTGGAGTTCAATAGATCTAAGGTAGATGAGGACCCTCAAGAGTTTATTGATGAGGTGTACAAAGTATTGTCTATCATGGGTGTGAGCTCGGAAGAGAAGGTGGAGTTGGCATCTTACTAACTGAAACGACCCCAAAAAGTGCCTGAAAATGTGCATCAGAAATGCCCGAAATCGTAATTTCCATATATCTCAAAATTCATACATTATATAAAAAATGTGACTTCATATTCTTACTCAGGGGTTCAAATTGAGTGGAAAATGGGTCTAACCCCAATTTTTGAGCAAATGAATTGCAATTTAATATTCCAAAAAATCAATTTCCAAAGAGCTTTTTGCGCCCCTGGCGGAACGTTCCAATGGTGCGCCATAGTGTAAAAATTTTGCCAGTTTTTACTCTGGTCCAAGGCTTTTTAGTCTTGTTGCAAGTTTTTGCTCTAGTCCATGCATGAAAACACCTATACTCACCTTCATATCATTCAAGGCTTTCTCAAATACTCTGTCAAACACTTGCACAATATTTCATCTCAAAATTCAAGTGTCTAAAACTCTTCCGGAACTTAAGGATTTCACTCAAGCTTCAAGTATCCATATCCAATCTTCATCAAGAATTCTCCAAAGCTAAGGTATGTGGGTTTCAACCATTAGGTCCTTTCACCCATGGTTCCCAAACTTCATTTTTTACCTAAATTGAATGATTTATAGTTGATTTATTCATAGGTCTTACTTATTATGAATTTCACTGCACACTATGTTGGGGTTTCATAAAATTGTGATTGTTTTAGCATATTTTGATCTATGAATCTAATATCTATTGTGAGGTTTGACGAAGGGTTTTGATGTATATTGTTTGAGGATGTTGACAAGTATGTATTGATGAGTTTACATTGAATTTTCTAGCATGATTCCACTATTGAATTTCATGGTTTTACACTAGCATTACACACCCGCCAAGTGTTTGATAAAATGTCCAGCTACGATTTCTTAAGGAATTGAAGGCCCATTGTATGTATTATGAGTTGAATGGCTATATGATGATGAAAGGAATGTATGTATATGATATTATCTCTATAGTGTTGGGAATTGACAAAGCCTTACTCGGGAGGTTGTAGGCCCGGGTACCATGTTGGGAGGTTTGAGCATCGATCTCCTTGCTAGGGAGGTGGTAGGCCCATGCAACCATATTGAGGGGTGTTTACCTCACTCGCCTTACTCGGTCGGTGGTAGGCCTGTGCAACCTTGTTGAGGGGTTTGTAACTCATAAACCATGTTAAGAGGATTGTACCTCAAAAATGACATTACGGGGTTTGTACCTCAATTGCATCTCCAAGGAGGTGGTAGGCATTTGATACTCACGAATAATTGTCTATCGTTATATATGTATTGTACTTTATGAAAGCATGACTTACTTCAAGTATCTTCCATGCATTCCATATTGTTATATGCTACTCATTGCATATGTTTATGCATTTTGATTATGTTTCTTATCTCTTCTTGTATTGCATCCTACAACCTTTGTACATTCAAACATACTAATGCATACTCTATGCCTATATGATGTCACCATGTAGGAATCAGATCCCGCTTGAGCATCTTCGTCCATGTGGCTATACGATTTCTCTTAAGCTAGTTGTTGAGTCCTCTATCTCGAGGACAATATCTATGATCTCATTCTATGTACTAAGACTATCTCTCTTTATGTATATATTGATGATGAGGGAGATCCAGGTTGCTTTCTTGGTCCTGCTCTTATCTATGTAGTAGAGGTGTTGTTGGACATGTTATGTATTGAGCCTTGACTCTCTTATTTTGATGCTTATATTTTGAAAGTATCCCTTTATTCCTTTTTCCCTTATTTCTATTATTATTATTTTATTTAGTTACTTTCGCGACAAATGATGTGTAATGTTATGTTAAGAGGCTTGCTTAGGGTCTCTTCGAGTTACCATTCGCAGTGTCACGTATAGGCCCTAAGCGTGGGTCGTGACACCATCTCATGGGGGTGGCCCAAAGTTTGTATACTCAACAGAAGGAGGAGAAGGATAGGAACAAAGTAATTCTATGGGAGGAGATTAAGGCGGTATTCCTCAATCGGTTCTTCCCTCTTAAGCACAGGGAGGCCAAAAATGATGGAGTTCATAAATTTGAAGAAACGTTCTATGAGCATGATGGAGTATGACCTCAAGTTCAACCAATTCTCTAAATATGCTCTGCATCTAGTAGTCGAGCCAAGGTCTAGGATGAATAAATTTGTGATGGGTGTATCTGATTTAATGAATAAAGAATGTCATCCGGCCATGTTCATAGGTGAGATGGACTTGTCTCGACTTATGACTTATGCCGAACAATTGGAGGGGACAAATTTGAGAAAGAGAAGGGGTAAAAAGGCCAAGAGGGCCCGTTTTGATGGTAAGTTCCAAGGTTCCAATGGTGGCCGGTTTCATCAAGGACAAGGGTCTTCTTATGCTCCTAGTAGAACGTTTGCCAATGACAACCCAAGGGCCTAAGGTGATGGTGGTGGGCCCTAATGCTGTATGTCCTAAAAATATGGTAGAGGCCATGGTCTCCCATGTTTGAGGGACACTAATGCTTGCTATAGTAGTGGAGAAGTGGGTTGCAAGAAGGTTGATTGTCCTCATAATCGCAACAAGGGTAAAAATGTTCATCCACAAAGCGGGGTGCAAATGTGGCTCCTCTAGGGAGAGGAGGCCAACAAGGTGGTTCCCCGAGGCACAATTGGTTCTATACCCTTCAAGGGACGAAAGGAGTGGATGATGTGCCCGATATTATCACCAGTATATTAAAAGTCTTTGATTTTGATTGTATGCATGCATAGACCAGAGTGCCACTCTTTTTTTTGTTAGTCCTTTTGTTGCCAAAAAGTTTAATGTAGAGCCCTAATTGTTATGTGAGTCTTATGAGGTATATACTTCCATTGGTGCATCTACTGTTACTAGAAAGGTTTATAGAAATTGTCCTGTTTGCATTTTGTATAAAATCTTGCCTTCTGATCCGGTTGAGTTAGACATGGTGGAATTTTGTGTCATTCTTGAGATGGGTTGGTTGCATGTATATTATATCTCTATTGATTGTAGAACACGTAGGGTCAAATTCCAATTCCCAAATGAACCCTTTCTTGAGTGGGAGAGTCATGATGTGGTGGTCAAGGATAGGTTTATCTCTTGCATTAAAGCCCTAAAGTTGATCTCTGTCACGCCAAAAGTCCTGTTAGGGCGGACTGGCACCCGTTGTCGATAAGGCCTGGGAGAACCAAACTGTATCTATACGCTTTCTATACATATTATAAGGGACTCCTACGTTCAACATGTCTTTAAGAAAATAAACAGTGATAACGAACTAAAAGGAAATGCATATGGCTAGGGCTTTGGGGCCACGGTGTTTAAGGTATTAAATATGACCACACTTTAATTTACATAGCCCACAAAGTCTCTAAATAAGGAAAAGTATCTGATAAAAGTTGGGACAGGCCCCCCCTCGACTAACTGTACAACACAAAATACAAGCTCTAGATGCACAAACTCCGAAGCAACCTAGAGCTTGGTAACAACAGCTGGATATCCTGTACTCCTACAGGGGAGAGCTACTAGCACCTGTACTTGCAACATGAAATGCAGGTCCCCCATCAGGGACGCCAGTATGGGAGAATGTACTAAACATGGAAGGTAGGAAATACTATACATGAAGTAATAACTCAAATGAAGCCATCCACTGGTGTAAGATTAGAGACCACCTTTGGTTATACTTTGGGATTATGTACTTTATGTTCTTTATATCACTTTACCTTTACTATACAGTTTGTGCACAGCATCTAATACAAATGACTAGCTGAAAAGTGGTAAAACTGTATTAGGATTGTACTTGGCTAGGTTCTTCCTTAACCCCTTGAGCTACCACTCGTGATAGGATTGTCCCTGGCTAGGTGATTCTTCCACCCCTCGGGCTACCACCTATCAATAAGCAACATACTTTACTTTATCTTTCAATTAACTTTGACATGATTCTTTTAGTGGTCATAACATTAGAGATGTAGGACTGTAGGTGCAACATGTGACATGTAGATAATCATACAATACAATGCAACAATGAAAAGAGTACGTTACGCAAATAATGAAATGCGTATGAGATGAAACAACTCGTGAACTGTATTTAGCAACAAGAACCCATGTAACTTGGTATCCACGTGTTATGCTAATTTGAAGGTGATAATGTACGGGAGCATATGAACATATGAAAGAGTGTAGAAACCATTAATAGTTTTGTTGGAGTTGATAAGTACCTTTATGTTCCAAGGAAAGATCTATGTTTCATGCCAAACAATACAAAATCAAGTAGCCTTACATACCTCATTGTACAACCTCGCCATTACCTCGAGATAACCTTTCCTTCCTACAAATATTTATCTAAAATATAGTAGGTGATAAAACTAGCATTGGCAGCCAATAAATACATCTTGGCAGCCTAATCTCATTAAAAAAATAATGCACGGGCAACAAGCCTATAATTAGCGACGCAAATGCATTCCTTCAACTTTTTAACTTATAATCGTATTTTCTAGTACACATTTGCATATACACATCATGTGCAGCTTCTTCTCGTGCCATAATATTCTTACAACATCCCACAAAACACAACACATAATAATTCTCGACAACCTACAAATGGATAGCATAACATTACCTCCCGTCGCTACATTTCGACGTCGACAATTCCAAACACGTTCCAACTTTAACCAAACTTTTATCAACACATCTATACATAAAAAAACATACCTGAATCAGTATGATAATAGCAACAAATCTATCATTAAGGATGTGAGGCAATAGTCTTCCATCCAACAGCCCACAAGTTCCAATCAACATTACACTTAAGATAGTGCAATAAAACTTGTTTGGTAAATGAAACCAAAATCAGGGCAGTAACCTTAGGGTTATATATATAACTCAAACCATGTTAAGAACATCAAATTCTCTTGATAATAAAGTACATAAACAATAGAAAAGTCACTAAAACAAAAGGCAAGTGTGTAACAACTTTATAAACATATGCTGTCCAAATTTTTATCCACAAATATACTAGCATATACTTCTTATTTTTTATAAGAAAACCATATTAAATACATATGTAAACTTACTTACCACTACCTTCAAGGTGTATGGATTCTCCAAGAATCCTAGAAGTTCCATTTAGCTGCTT
>JAABOM020000012.1:15582751-15607222 GCA_011800125.2 Solanum clarkiae | reverse complement strand
CCCCCCCCCCCCAACTATTGTTCTTTGTTATGCTAGATCATGTCAAACACAAGAAAAAGAAGGGCCCGCATTCCCAAGGAACAACCGGCTCATAGTGAGCTCCGGGATGCTCTCACTATGCTAGCACAAGTTGTGGCTAATCAAGTCAATAAAGGGGCCCAAGCCCCTCATGCTCCTAACCTCGGATCTAGGGTGAGGGACTTCATAAGGATTAACTCACTGGAATTCTATGGGTCAAAAATGGATGAGAACCCTCAAGAGTTCATTGATGAGGTTTACAAGATTTTGGCTATCATGGGTATGAGGTCGGAAGAAAAGGCGGAGTTGGCGGCTTACCAACTCAAGGGGGTGGCACAAATATGGTATACTCAATGGAAGGAGGAGAAGGGGAACAACAATGTGGTTCTATAGGAGGAGTTTAAGGCGATTTTTCTTAATCGGTTCTTCCCTCTTGAGTTAAGGGAGGCCAAAACGATGGAGTTCATGAATTTGAGACAAGGGTCTATGAGTGTGAGGGAATATGCCCTCAAGTTCAACCAACTCTCTAAATATGCTCCTCACTTAGTTATCGACCTAAGGGCTATAATGAACAAGTTCGTGATGGTTGTGTCCGATTTAGTGAATGAGGAATGCTGAGTCGCTGTGTTGATCAATGACATGGACTTGTCCCGCTTGATGACCTATGCCGAATAATTGGAGGGGGAGAAATTGAGGAAGAGAACGGCTAACGAGGCCAAGAGGGCCCATTTTGATGGTAGGTTCTAAAGTTCCAAAGGTGGCCGGTTTCATCAAGGCCAAGGGTCTTTTAATGCTACTAGAGGAAGGCTTGCTAATGACATCCCAAGGGCCCAAGGTGATGGTGGTGTGAGTCCTAATGCTATGTGTCTAAAATATGGTAAGGGTCATGGTGGCCCATGCTTGAGGTATACTAGCCATTATTATGGTTGTGGGGAAATGGGGTATAAGATGATAGATTGCCCTTGTAATTGCAACAAGGGTAAGGATGTTTGTCCTCAAGGCCGGGGTGCTAATGCGGTTCCTTAGGGGAGAGGTGGCCAACAAAGGGGTACTCCAAGGCATAATCAGTTATATGCACTCCAAGGGAGGCAACGGGTTGATAATGTTCCCGATGTGACCACCGATATGTTAAAAGTCTTTGATTTTGATGTATATGCATTGATTGATTCGGGTGCCACCCTTTCTTTTGTTACCCCCTTTGTTGCCAAAAAGTTTCATGTTGAACCCGAATTGTTGTGTGAGCCATATGAGATGTATACTTTTGTTGGTGCATCTATTGTTGTTAGTAGAGTCTATAAAAATTGCCCCATTTGCATTTTGCATAAATTGTTGCCATGTGACTTTGTTGAGTTGGACATGTTAGATTTTGAGATTATTCTTGGGATGGATTGGTTGCATGCATACTATACCTTTATTGATTGTAGAACCCGTAGGGTCAAATTCCAATTCCCAAATGAACTCGTTCTTGAGTGGGAGAGTCATGATGCGGTGGTCAAGGGTAGATTCATCTCTTGCATTAAAGCCCATAAGTTGATCTCTAAGGGGTGTCTTTATCATCTTGTGAGGGTTAGGGATGTGGAGTCCAAGGTCCTTCTTTTTAAGTCGGTTTCGGTGGTAAATGAGTTCCTAGATGTCTTCCCAAATGACCTTCTGAGTGTTCCTCCCGAAAGGGAAATAGATTTTGGTATAGATCTCATTCTCTCGATACTTAACTCATTTCTATTCCCCCTTATTATATAGCCCGGTAAAGTTAAAGGAGTTGAAGGAGCAATTGTGGGATTTGTTGGAGAAGAGTTTTATTAGCCTAGCCAATCACCTTGGGGTGCACCGGTGTTGTTTGTGAAGAAGAAGGATGGGTTCCTTAGAATATGTATTGATTACCGGCAACTCAATAGGATCACCATAAAGGATAAGTATCCTCTTCCAATGATTGATGATTTGTTTGACCAATTTCAAGGGGCTAGTCACTTCTATAAGATTGACCTTCAGTCTGGGTACCATCAAGTGAATGTGACGGATTGTGATATTCCTAAGATGGCCTTTCGGACTAGGTATAGGCATTACGAGTTTGTTGTTATGTCTTTTGGGTTGATCAATGCACCGACTATCTTCATGGATCTTATGAATATGGTCTTCAAACCCTACCTTGATTCATTTGTTGTGGTCTTCGTTGATGATATTTTGATCTATTCACATAGTGAGGAGGAGCATGCGGGTCATTTAAGGGTGGTGCTACAAAGATTGAGGAAAGAGAAGTTGTATGCCAAGTATGAAAAATGTGAATTTTGGTTAAAAGAGGTTGTCTTTCTAGGTCATGTGGTGTGAGGGATGGTATTAAGGTGGATCCTAAAAAGACGGATGTAATTAGAAATTGTCCTAGACCATTGACGCCGTCAGATATTAGGAACTTCTTGGGCCTAGTGGGTTATTACCGAAGGTTTGTGAATTGGTTCTTTTCTATTGCTTCTCCTATGACCAAGTTGGCTCAAAAGAAAGTCAAATTTGTGTGGACCGATGAGTATAAAAGGAGTTTCCAAACATTGAAAGATAAGCTTGTGTTCGCTCTTATATTGTCACTACTGGAAGGGCTAGAAGGGTTTGTTGTGTATTGTGATGCTTTAAGGGTTGGTTTGGGTTGTGTGTTGATGCAAAATGGTAAGGCGATAGCCTATGCTTTTAGACAACTCAAAGTGCATGAGAAGAATTACCCTACCCATGATCTTGAATTAGCCGCCGTGGTTTTTGCTTTGAAAATTGGACGTCACTATTTGTATGGGGTGTATGTTGATGTGTTCACCGATCATAAGAGTCTCCAATATGTCTTCACTCGAAAAGATCTCAACTTGAGACAAAGAAGGTGATTAGAACTTCTTAAGGACTCATGCATTATCATCCCGATAAGGCTAATGTGGTGGCCCATGCTTTGAGTAGGGTGTCCATGAATAGGTTAGTACATGTTGATGATGGTGGCAAAGGGGTGGCTAGAGAGGTCCATTGGTTGGCTAGATTGTGGGTAAGGTTGGAAAAGGTGGATAATGGGGATGTTGTGGTAGTTGATGGCTCTAAAATCTTCATTGGTTGAGGAGGTGAAAGCTAAGCAAGATCTTGACCTCGCTTCGTTAGAATTGAAGACATTGGTAAAAGATGGTAAGGTGGAGGTTTTCTCCCAAGGGAGAGATGGTGTCCTTAGATACCAAGGTAGGTTATGTGTCTCTCGTGTTGATGGCTTGAGAGAAAAGATTCTTGATGAGGCCCATGGTTCTTCCTATTCTATTCACCCTAGTTCTACTAAGATGTATAGAGATTTCAGAGAGGTGTATTGGTAGGGAGGTATGAAGAGGGACATTGCCAAATTTGTATCTGGTCGTCATAGTTACTAACAAGTCTAAGCCGAGCACCAAAGCCCGGGTGAGCTAGCACAAGACATAGAGATTCCTACTTAGAAGTAGATTCCTACTTAGAAGTAGGAAGAGATTAATATAGATTGTGTTTGGATTTCCCAAGACTCGTAAGGGTTTTGATTCCATTTGGGTTGTAGTTGTTAGGATGACAAAATCGACTCATATGGGGCTGAGGATTATGCAAGGTTGTACATTCATAACTTGGTAAGATTGCATGGGGTTCCTTTGTCCATCATATCGGATCCATGGGGCACAAGTCATTTCACACTTTTGGAGGTTCTTTCAAAGGGGCCTTGGTACTAGAGTTAAGCTTTCTACGGCCTTCCCCCCTCAAATAGATGGCCAAGCCGAAAGAACCATCCAAACCTTTGAGGATATGATTAGAGCATGTGTGTTGGAGCTTAAAGGTAGTCGGGATGATCAACTTCCGTTGATTGAGTTTGCTTATAATAACTACTATCATTCTAGCATTGGTATAGCTCCTTTTGAGGGTCTTTATGGTAGACGTTGTAGATCACCGGTTGGGTGGTTTGAGATTAGAGAGGTAGCTTTGTTGGGACCAGATCTGGTATGGAGGCTCTTGAGAAGGTTAGGACGATTAGAGAAAGGTTGAAGATGGCCCAAAGTCGTCAAAGGTCCTATGCCGATGTGAGGAGAAGGAATCTTGAATTCAAAGTTGGTGGTTTGGTCTATTTGAAGGTGTCACCCATGAAGGTTGTGGTTCATTTTGGTAAGAGAGGCAAGTTGAGTCCATGATATGTGGGTCCTTATAGGGGGGTAATGAGGAGGATTGGCAAGGTAGCTGTTGAAGACAACTTGACATATGAAGAGGTTCTGGTTCAAATTTTGGATGGACAAGTGAAGATGTTGAGGAATAAGGATGTGGCTCCCATTAACTCATTAAGGTCCTTTGGAGGAATCAATAAGTCGAAAGTGCTACTTGGGAGGCCGAAGCGGACATGCAAAGGTGATATCCTTATCTCTTCTATTCTACTCAAGCCTAAGGTACTAATTCTAAGTCCTTTAAATGATCTCGTCTTAAGTCAACCCTCATGTCATTGCATACATTCATGTTTAAATTGACAAGTTCATTATGATTTTACACTTATGTTGAGATTTTTGAAATGGTGTTTAAGTGCATTGTTGCATCCTTATGTGGGCTAAAATTGACATGTTTACGTCTCTCATATACCTTTCTTTGACATTCAGGGACGAATGTTCCCAAGGGAGAGATATTAAAACGACCCCGAAAAGTGCCCCAAAATGTGCCTCGGAAGTGTCCAGAATCATAATTTTTATATATCTCAAAATACGTGCGTGATATCAAAAGTTTGACTTCATATTCTAGATCAGGGGGAAAAATTGAGTGGGAAATGGGTCTAATCCCAATTTTAGAGCAAATGAATCACAATTTCAATTTTCAAAAAAATTCTTATCCGGTGTTGATCCACGCCCCTGGCACGATGCGGCTGGGGCGCGGACCAATGTTATTTTTGCCCAATTTTATTCAGTCGGTTAAAGGTCTTTGGGTCTTGGGCCTAAGTCTCCCCATACGTGAAAATCCTATACTTAGCCATATTTCACCTTCATATCATCCAAGACATTCCCAAATACTCTCTCAAACCCTTAGACTAATATTTCTCTCAAAATTCAAGTGTCCAAATCTCTTCCGGATCTTAAAGAATTCATCCAAGTTTCAAATCTCCATTCAAATCTTCTTCAAGGAATTCTCCAAAGTCAAGGTATGTGGGTTTCATTCATGGGTTCCTTTCACCCATGACGCCTAATCTTACTTCTTATAAAAATTGCATGATTTCAAGTTATATATCTTATGGGTATCCATTATTGTGAAATATGAGCAGAAATATATTGGGGTTTCATAAACTTTGACTATTTGAGCATGTTTTGAGATATGAATCTATGGTCCATTGTTTGATTTGATGAAGGGTTTTGAAATATATTGCATGAGGGTATTACCAAGTGTTTGGCGGGTGGTTTTACATTGGATTTTCTTGCATGATTTCACTCTTGGATTGCATGATATTATACTAGCATTATACGCCCACCAAGTGTTTGATAAAATGTCCAGTTTTGGATTCTTGAACTATTTATGATCCATTGCATGACCTATGACTGACTTGAGTGACTCTGTGATGATGAAAGGAAGGTATTTATATGATGATTTCATGAAAAGTATCTATTGTGATGAAAGTTGAACAATTGCCTAGCTTGGGGGGTAGTAGGTCCGAACTACCACATTGAGGGGTATATACCTCATTCGCCTAGCTCAGGGGGTGGTAGGTCGTGCTACCATGTTGAGGGCTATAAACCTTACTCACCTAACTCGAGGGGTTGTAGGCCCGTGCTATCACATTGGGGGGTATATACCTCATTCGCCTAGCTCGAGGGGTGGTAGGCCCGTGCTACCACATTAAGGGGTATATACCTCAATTGCCCCACCAAGGAGGTAGTAGGCCTTGGTTATCTAATGATGGTCACCTTCTTCACATGTAGTATGTTCTATAAAAGCATGTTTTACTTCAAGTCTCATTCATTCATGTCATATTACTAATATGCTATCTCTTGCTTACGATATTGCATTTTGCCATGTGCGTATCTCTTGTTGCATTGCATCGTACATACTTAGTACATTCAAACGTACTAATGCATACTTTATGCCTATATGATATTATCATGTAGGAACTGGAGCACTGATCGATCATCCTCCTCCTTGTGGCTAGTACTTCTACTCAAAGCTAGTTGGCGAGTCCTCAATTAAGACGACAATGACTTTGATCTTATGATATGTATTAAGACTCTTTTCTTTATTATATACTCATGACTATGAGCGTGAGCCCGGTTGCTTGTCTTGACCCCCGCTCTTATCTATACAGTAGAGGTGTTGTTGGACAAGTTATGCAATTATGTTATGAGCCTTAACTCTCTTGATTTAATGATGTCTCATGTTATGAAAGGCTTTCTCTTAGCCCCTTATTTCTACTCTTATCAATGTTTAATGCTTCCGCGACCAAGGATGTGTCATGATATGTAAAGAGGCTTATTTAGGGTCCCCCTCGGATTCCCTATTCGCTGTGTCACGTCTAGACCCTAGGCTTGGGTCTTGAACACAAGTGGTTAGGTTGGACATGGCTAAGCCATATCATAGAGTATCGTGAAAGTTTTTAGTTCAAGTCCTAAGGAGATTTGATTTCTCAGAAAGAATAATAGACATGGTGGTGAGACTAATTAGTAATAATTGGTACTCAATTTTGATGAATAGGCAATCTTTTGGTTTATTTAAATCTTTAAGAGGGATGAAACAAGGAGATCCTCTATCTCTAAGCTTATTCATTATTAGGGCAAAGGTTATGTTGAGAAGTATGAAAAAGTTGTTTGAAAATGAGAAAATTCATGGTTATGGTCTACCAAAATGGAGCGCAGAAATTAACCATTTATCATATGTTGATGACACTATTCTCTTTTTCTCAGGCGAAAGAAGATCAGTAAAGCTAATAATGAAAGTTTTGAGGGATTATGAGTTCGTGAAAGTTTTGAGAGATTATGAGTTTGTGTCAGGACAGATGATAAACTTGGATAAGAGTTTGTTTTATTGCATGACAAGATACTAGTCAGAGTGTGTAGCAAAATTCAGAGGGACACAGGGACAAGGCAAGGGAGCTTTCCATTCACATACGTAGGGTGTCCTATTTTTTATGAGGGGAAAAAATGTTATCATGAAAAGTTGATAGGAAAGTTATCCAGGAGGATGGCTATGTGATAGAATAAATTGTTTTCTTATGGAGGCAGGTATGTTTTAATTGTGCATGTACTGCAGTCAATACCTGTATATTTGCTATCAGCAATGAGCCCTCCTTTAGGAGTAATTGACCAGCTACATAAACTTTTCGCTAAGTTTGTTCTGGGGTAATGCTACTGAATCAAAGAACAAACATTGAGTGGTATAGAACTTTATGTGTTACTCTAGAAAAGAAGGTAGGCTGGAGTTTAGAGCATTACAAGATATTGCCATGGCACATTTTGCAAAGTTGTGGTGGATTTTCAGAATATGTACTACTTCTTTATGGGGAACATATGTCTACAATAAATATTGTAAGAAACTTCACCCAACCATTGCATTAGGAAGAGGGGCATCACATGTGTGTAGAAAGTTAATTACTGTCAAGGAGAAAGTAGAACATGATTTATGGCGGCAGGTGAAACAAGGAAATCTCAACTTTTGGTTTGATAACTGGACCAAGTTAGGAGCTTTATATTATATAGAAGGGAAGAATGCAATTGAGGAGGATTTAGAGGTGATAGACTTTGTGAGTGGTGGGTATTGGGATGAACAGAAACTACTATGAAAAGTCTCACCAAAAATAGTAGAGCATATTCTAGAAAGTGTTAAGCCTCCAGACAGAGCACTGGAAAGTGATGTTCCTCGGTGGATGGGCTCTACAAAGGGAGATTTCACAGTGAAATTTGCCTGGGAAATCATGAGGAAAAAATAGGAGGCAAGGGGAGATTATAAGTTGATATGGAGAAATGGAGTGCCTTCAAAATAAATTTCTTCCTTTGGAAAGTATAAAAGAGATGAATCCCCACAAATGATAACTTAGTGAGGATGAGGATTCAGGCAGTGTCCAGATATTGGTGTTGTGAAAATCAGGGGGAGGAAACTATGGTGTATATTTTTCTAACAACCCCTACAACAAAAAAAGAACTATGAAGGCAGTTTGCAGATTTTACAGGTATACCAATGGAGGGGATGCATTTGCAGCAATCAATCATCAACTGGTGGAAACAGAAAATAACATCAAAGTTGCAGGAGATATCAAATTAATGCCAGTAATTATAATGTGGACCCTATAAAAGAGAAGAAATGAAATCAAGCATGGACTGAATATCACATACACATGGTGATACAGGTGGAAAGGTTAGTTAAGAAACTAGTGAAAACCCTATATCCATGGATAAGGTTGGACTCATATGATTGGCCAGAATGGTGGACAAATTATACAAGTATAAGCCAACTCTCTTCTATCAGAAAGTTGTGTGGAAGCCTTTCGAAGTTAATAAGTTGAAGTGTAACACAGATGGAGCATCAAAAGGGAATCCAAGTTTAAGCTCTTTTGGATTCTGCCTTAGAAATTCACAAGGTGAGATGTTATATGCCTAAGCTGGGGATTAGGGTTCAATACCAACACTATTGCAGAAGTAAGGGTTATAGAAGAGGCTTTGATAGTATGTATGTAGAAAATTTAAGAATGCTGGAATTTGAAACTATGTCACGACCAAAATCTAGAGCCTACATGTGACATGAAGAATGAGAACTCGAAGGGACCCAAACAAGCCTCTTAGCATATCAATCATACATCCTTGGTCACGGAAGCAAAGTAAACAACATCAAGAGAGTATAATATAAGGATAAAGGGACTAAGGGAAGTCTTTAATAACATAAATCATAGAAAAATCAAAGCAGAGCTTTTATCGATGGAGTCGTTTGGCACCAAGCATAATTATATCACTTGTCCAATAACACCTCTAAACATAGAATGGACGGGGGACAAGACACCTTTCGGGCTCACCCTCATAGTATCAAGAGTTCAATATAAAGAAATAATGTAAGCAAGAGTAGTATAGCTAGTGTCCCCAAACTTGAGGACTCAACAAAACTTATCTTCAAGATGTCCAAAACTAATCATGTGGAGGATGACATGAGGGGCTCTGGTTTCTACATGTTAACATCATGTAGGCATAGAGTGTGCGTTAGTACATTTGAATGTATTTAAGTATGTAGGATGCAATGCAACAAGTGATAGATAACATAATCAAAATACATAAGCATAAGCAAGAGATAGTGTAATATCAATATGACATGCATGATCAATGCTTGAAGTGAAACATGCTTAGTTATAATCAAGGAACATATATTCAATGTGGAATATATGTATGTTCGAACCTTGCACCACCATGCTTGAGATAGGTCACCTAGCCACCCACTCACCTTACGGTATAACCTTTTCGGAGAGTGTTACCAATGCCCCTACCTTACGACATAGTCTTTTTTGTTGGTAGCATAAGACGTCCCCTACTTTACGATATAGTCTTTTAGGTAGGAGCTGTGAATTATTCTACCTTACGATATAATCTTTTCAGTAGCAACCATGAATTGTACCTTACGACCTGGCCTTTTCAGTAGATGTTATAGAATATCCTTACCTTATGATATAATCTTTTCAATAGGAGTCATGAGTCCTTCTCCCTTACAGCATAGTCTTTTCGGTAGATCCATACCTTACGATATAATCTTTTCGGTGAGAGCCATGAAACTAGCTCATCAAACCATCACATTTAAGTATCAAGAAAGAACTTCTCATTTTTCCAAGAACACAACAACATCGAAGCCCAACAATTCACTTGCAATACCGTAAGTACTTTACATGGATTTAATACCTATATATACATTCCCTTAATCATCATAAAGTCACTTGACTCGTAATCCATACAAAAGATCATCAATAACTCAAGGATCCCTAACCGCATATTTTATCAAACACTTGGTGGATGTGTAATGCTAATTCAAAATCATGCAATTCAAGAGTAAAATCATGTGAGAAAACTTAATATAAATCAACCCACCAACACTTGGTAACACTCTCATGCAAGATACATTGAAATCCCTCATCAAATCTCCTAAATTATTATAGATTCATAGCTCAAAACATGCTTAAATAGTCAAAATTTTGTGAAATCCCAACATAGTTCATAGTCAAATCCATAATAAGAAGTACCCATAAATAAATCAACTTGAAAACATGCAATTTACATAAAAAGAAAGGTTAGGCACCATGGGTGAAAGAACTCAATGGTTAAAATCCACATACCTCAAATTTAGGGATTTCCTTGATGAAGATTCGCATGGAACTTGAAGCTTGAATGAATTTCTTGAGATCCGAAAATGAGTTTGGGACTCTTGAATTTGAGTGAAATATTTAGCTAAATGTTAGAGAGGATTTTGGGGAATGTCTTAAATGATATGGGATTGAAAAATGACTAAGTATAACTGTTTTTACACATAGGAAGGCTTAGGCTCAAGGCTTCAAAGCCTTAGGTCGAAACAGTAAAATTGGCAATAAAATACACATCTCCACGATGGATCCACGTCGCGGAGATGTCGCGTACCCTCACTGGAATTGCAAAGTTGGCAAAATTCATTTTTGGCTACGGATCTTCTAAAATTCGAATTATACTCATTTCCCACTCAATTTTGCCCCCTGATCAAGAATATGTAGTCGGATTTTTGATATCACGCATGGATTTTAAAATATATGAAAATTACGATTATGGGCATTTTCGGGCACTTTTTGGGACAGTTCAAAACAAATTCACTTTTTTTGTACAGAGTTACAAGGGATCAATGGAAGGTTTCCCGGGAATTGGTGGAAAAGGTGGAAAGGATAACGTATTATATGCTAATGGTAGATGCGCAGATAACTCAACTCATGTTTCCAGAGAAGCTAACAGTTTGGCTAATGAAGTAGTGGAAGCACATCAAATAAAAGAGTTCAACACATTCAGTGATCTATCAAGCATAGTTAAAGAACAAAAAAATATGGACAAGTCACAAATTCCGACTAGAAGTAAACATACACAAATGGGATGACGCATAGCATGCATAACTGGATAGTTGATAATTACAATTTCTGCAGGCGAGTAAAAGGAGAAATTTACAGCTCAAAAAAGATTAAAGTCTGTCTAATAAAGGGCTTTACATTGGACAACACGGCTAGAACATGCTCTAGCTATCACAAAATCATCTACACCAAAAAACAAACAGGCAAAAAGAAGGAACATCACTATAGAAGCTCAACAAATGCGGAAGCGAGAAGAGTTTCATCTGACAGGAAGCACGGACGAGCTATGGACACAAGAGAGAAGCAGGAGATGAATGACTCACAGTGTAGCAAGCTCAGGAAGAACCTCCGTAATAGCTCTGTCCACCTAAAAACGAATCTGTTTAGAGGAAAGGAAGAGTCAAGAAAACAAGAAATCAAGGGGAAGATGACTTACTAGGAACTGGAACTAGTGAAGAAGATAACCAAAGCATTCAGAAGAGTACACCAGAAGTCAGGTGGAAAATGATCCAGAGAAGAAGCAACAAAAATCACAAGTTGATGCTACAACGCCCCGAAATATTAGGGTTTGAAAGAAGGAAGCCGTTTTCTAGGAGCTTCTATAAGACATATAGGAGAATTGTAACTATTTAGGAAGTTTCTTAATTGTAACTTGGGCTTGGGCCGAACAAGTTATGTAGACGATCTTTTATAGAGTAAAATGGTATCATGGACCAAAAATTTAACTTTAAAAAAAAAAAGTCAATGTTTTTGTCAAGACTACTATCAACATGGTTAAAAGCAACATCCAGTGTCAATATATGTAGAATCTTTTATTGATGTTAATTTTTTTATCATTTCTTTTCTACGGAAGATTCATGAATAGAAGTTTCGCACTTTGATGCATGTAAATACCATATGAAGCAGTTTATACGCAAGTCTCTATATTTAGCTTGATATCACTTTCTTGTTTCTAGAATTTTATAGCAATTCAAAGATAACCACAATTATTAAATGACATAATTCAATAATTAAAATCAAAACAGAAACAGCTACTTCTTCATCTAGTACAATTAAACATGCCCCTGCAAAATTTACCTTATTTTAAAGTAACACTGGAGCTCAATATACGAACAAGCTTCAGCTAGAAGCACTCCCAAGATTTAGATATTTTACATATGTACACAAATCCATGTGACGAAGAAAAGAATTGTTGAACACACACACAAATGCTTACCCAGAGACTGTAGCAAACTAAAAGAGCAGCACCCAATCTTGTAAGAATCACAGCTAAGACAGTCTGATTGCCATTTCTTGAAGCAGTGCCCGCTTCTGTGATGTATTAATTACTTGATTGGATTCAGCATTCTCTAGTACGTCTGCAACTATGGCTGCTGCATGGCCCAGAGGTTCTTCTGCTGCTCTCTTCAGCATAAACGCCTATAAAACACTATTGTTAGATGCAACAATAATGCCTCAATCCCAATCTAGCTGGAATTAACTGTATGAGTTCATGCCGCTCCATTTAAATTAAGACATAGTCCAAAAGACAAGTGCCACGTGTGTGGGTACCAGCAGCAGTAGTTGTCTTGTAATCTGAAATGTCACCACCAAACGAAAAAGAGAACCACAACCAACCAAGAGAATTGGACATTATGACAAGACCAGCTGACATCCTCTTAAAAGAAGAGGGGGAATGACAAAGAACCAAGAGAACACACCATAACAGTCAACATCATTTTCCATCAGGAAACACTTAATAGCTTCCACCGTATAACTCTGGATCCTATATTGCTAACTCCTATTATAAATTTTTAGTTGCTGACTAACAGAATGATAACACATTGCCTTGGACAAACATATGGAGATCTAAAGTACCACTGGAAGCTGCATATTATGTGTCGGTAGCGACAACAATCCAACTTGACACTGGATAATCTGCAGAGAAGGGGTTTTCAACTTTGCAAAAGGTGCTACCTTTGTGGATTTTATCCATAAACCATCAATCATTTGTTTTTGTACTGTTCTGTGTTGTCTCACAGATGTGGGACCTATTTTCAAATATGCTGAGATACAAATGGACTATGCCCAAAGACATCAATAATATGATGAGAAGCTGCTATGGAAGGGGTATGTCAAAAGAGCAGTAAAAATGGTGAACTATCCCAGCCATTATTTGGTCATTTGGTGGACAATTTGGAAAGAGCGAAATGCAAGTTGCTTAGAAGATATAACCCAGTTCTACACAGAAGCTAAAAAACAACTGGTTCCTTTTTGGTGCAACGAGGAATTGGTTGGTGATGCAGAATCTCTTATTTTGTGACTGTTTATCAAAAAACAAATCGCTTCTAGACACACTTGAATCCACGCTGTTAGACCGTTGTGAAAGCCAGATTCCTTTTGTAATTATTCAAAGCATGAGCATGTATATAGACCCTCAACTTAAAATAAAGCATTTCCAAGCAGTTTGAAAAAAAAAACAAAAAAAAACAAAAATGAAGACAGTAATAATGACGAAATAATGTGAAATGGAAGCAGCATACAACATACAGACAAAAGAACAGTAATACCAACAGAATAATGCCATAACCGACGTACAAAAAAAGAACACAGGTAATTATCGAAATCGAAGAACAAGAAACTATGCGACTTGTGCTAATACCACTGTAAGAAAGAAACTACGAGACTTGTGCTAATACCACCGTAAGAAAGAAGGTCCAAGTACAACACAGATCCTATCCCAGGGAAAGCGAGAGAACACTACCAACTAAGCTTCTACCCTAATCCACAACTTCCAAAACATCTTATCTAAGGTCACCTCAATAAGCTCAATATGTGTCATGTCTTATCTAATCACCTCCCCAAATAATTCTTCGGCTCCCAGATAAATGAATAATAAAATTAATATTTCCCATTCCCACCACTTCCAAATCACGAGAGCACTTTAAACCCACGATATTATTGTAATAGCCTAAAATTTATTTAAGGACAGAATTGCCCTTAGTTAAGACAAAAAGGGAAATAAGTAAGTGGCAAATATATGTATGTTTAAAAGTCAATGGCCTGGCCCACTGCACGGAAAGAAAAAGGGTAAAACACCATAGAAAACTTTAGGAAAAAGGCTGAAATCAGCCATTAGAAGGAAAAAAAAAACGAGAAGAGTTGTTGCTCGTTCCAGGAAAAAAAAAAAAGAGTTGTTGTTCATTCCAGCCAAAGGAGCAGCGTATGAAAAAAAAATTGGGACTTTGATTCATAATTAAAGAGTGAAGCAAAAGAAGAAGGTAAGTTCTTAAACTTAGTTTTAAACCAAATTTGTGTTCTCATGAGTATAGAATTGGGATTAAGAGTTTAAGATGAAATTGCTAGATTCCCATGAACATAGGAGGTGCGTAATCTTAGAATTGTAAATTTTGCTACTTCGATATATAGAAAGTAAAGGTAAATGGATAGTACGTTATGCTGGGTTATTAGAATGTGAAATTAATCGAGATGAGACTTTTCGGAGTAATCAAAGCATATGCCAAATATCTGGACAGATTTTGAGCCTTTCATGAAACCTTGAGGGCTAGGTATTTAAAATATGAAATTAGCCTAAATGAGGACCTTAATATGAGATTCTTATTATATAATTTATAGATTGATCGAAGGAGGTCATGTGGATTTGCTTGAGGCGACAAGTTTTGTATTTTCAACCCGAGTACTGTGAGTAGTAATCTTAACCCCAATTTGTGTTTTATAAGTTTCATAATTTTTACATGATTTATAAGTGAATTGTTACCGAATGATTTGAATTTGCATATGGGACAAGTCCTTTACTTGATTTGATACCGAAATAACTATTTGAGATGATCTTACTTTTACAAGACAAGTGTATTGATAATTGAGATTATTACCATTATTTAAATAATTTTTGGGCATTTACTTGAGATATAAGTACTTTTACATGTCATTATTAAGTTGACTTGATATGATTACAAGATTTACATGTCTTGTACTACTTTGAAAAAGCTTATATAGTTTATAAAGAAAAGTTTTCAATGGGAGTAGACCTTAATGAATCTCGTAGCTAACGGTCGGTTCGTTAGACCTGGTGCACCTTGTATTTACCGACTACAGACAGAGTCCTTGCTAGTGGGAAGGTGAAACTAGCATAACGTTACCAATATCCCTAGAGTAGGGATTTACCGATATGAAAGTTATAGTTATTGTCTATTCTTTTAAGAAGATAGACATACCGATTATTGATTACCGATTACATGATTCACTCTTCGAAACCTCCCGAATATGTATATGATTTGATATCGAAGTGTTTTACTGAATTTGATACGAAAGTGTTCTACTGAGTTTGATATGAAAGTGTTTTATTGAGTTTGATATGAAAATATTTTACTGAGTTTGATATGAAAGTGTTTTACTGAGTTTATTTGCAAATGGTCAAGTTGATTTTACTTGTACGAGACAAAGAAGATTGATTATGGTTATCTTTTGTTGAAAAAAGTATTCATTACATGATTTTGATTATTAAACTAGCATATTTTTTGACTTGTCCCTTATTAAACGGTTGTGGTTATCATTATTACTCACTGAGCTAGTGTCTCACTCCTCGCTATTTTTTTTTCTCCTAGAGAATACAAGTGACATTGGCGAGAGTCTAGTTAGCTAAAGGTAGCAAGTTGATTCCATAGTAAGCCCCGCTCTTGTTCATGCGGGAAACAAACTTATTTTCTTATGGACCTTTCTTTGAATTCTTAGAGTCGCTCCATAGTCATTTCCTTTATAAGAGTCATGAGTATTGTTTCGTGTTGTAGACATGTGATTAGTTTCAGACTTCTTTTCATATTTGGAGATGGATTGATATTATTGTATAGCGATTGGATTGTTGATGGATGTTGTAGTTAAATCTAGAGATGTTATTTGGATAGGCTCAAAAACAAAGGAAACTCTGTCTGATTTTCTCTAAAATTCTAGCAAAGCGTGCTTTGGGATTCCCTCCCTTAGCACCGGTCATGATCCTAAATTGGGTCGTGACAATTATGGTACTTCTTAGTGAGAAATGCATATATGCCAAATACAATGGTCTCATATCTAAGAGCATTTTATTGAGTGGTTTAGTTCGGTGGTTTTGCATAATGGTTTGGCTCATAGTTTTTACATGTGCTAAACCATTGCCAAAATAATAAGATATTGGTTTCTTTGATTTAGCTTAACAGTTATTCATTGGGTTATCAGTTAATCAGTCAAGGAACTTTAGCATTTCCACTAGAAAAACGATTCTACAAATGGAGAGATAGACATGCAAAAATTAAGGACTTGGGGATCATGTCCATCATATGTGATCTTGCTGCTAAGATCTCTGTTTTTTAAGTGTTTCCACTACAAATACAAATAAATTTTCTCAATAATTGTGCGACAGAAACTCAAAAGTTGCTAAAACGGATACTTAAGTTGTTCTATGGGAGGCAACTGAAACTCAAATTTAAAAAAACAAAATTCACGATATAGAGAATGTTCAATGGGCCATAAACAAACCATTATGTGGTGTTTATTTAGCAAAGATGACTTTATATAGTCACGGGTGATATTGTAAATTCGTAGGAGTTAACGAATTATCCAATATAAAAATTAGACAATCTGTTCCTGAACCGATCACCCATTATTTATAAAATTCTAAACCACTTCCAGACTGTTTATTCAATAAGTCGATACAAATAATGCAATTACAATTTTTTGGTTGGGTTATCAGTTACAGTTAAGGTTACGGTTTCGGTTTTGAACACCCCTACTTAGATCCATGCATAAGGGAACAAAAATTTAAGCACTGTAGAATTTTAAGGAATGAGACCTGTCCATGATGTGTTATAGTCAATGTACAGGGTTGCTGATTCCAAGGTTCTCCATCTACTTGAACAGGAAATGCAGCAAATAGTTGAATTTTTATCACTTGCCCTTTTGAAAGCCTCCGAGCTTTGGAAAGCCCCACCTGATTGCAACAACAATGCTCTTATCACAGAAATTTAACATCTAAAAGCAACTGAAAGAACAAATAAACGATAATGAAAATGCGCCAGAAACAATAGAATTTGTCTAATCATCTGCAACAACTCTTGCGACAGAACTACTGGACTACCGGATATCATTACTGGTAGATGCCACATTGGGATATGAACACAAAATAACAGCTAAGTGATTAACATCACTAAAAACAGTATTGAAACATCTCCAGGGAATAAAGCTTTAAAATGATGATTATTAACTACATTAACATCATCTCTGGGATCCCCTAAAATATACCTGCAGCTTCCCCAGATGCCAGGTACCGGAAATGCTAACAACCTCCAGCATCTTATCGTGCATGGATTGAGGATCAAGATTATCATAGCTCTCATCTTCATTCTGCCACAAGTCTACTCCGCCCATATAGCTCCCTATATTAGCAACAAGAATACCTTCTGCATCCTAGAAATGGAAAGAGTGTGATCATTTCACATCTGATCAATTAACTAGTAGTTGTATTTAAAGTTATCTCCAGACAAGAAAACTGACTGTAAATATGACAAGTGAGCATGTAAAATGACATAAAAGTAAAAGATAAAAGAAAAAAGACATATGAACTTTTCACAAGAATTTTGCAGCTTAGCATTAGCTTTGCATTTGACAGATACCTCAGGAACCTCAATCTCAACACCATCAACCTCTACATGAACTTGCCATGGAAAATCCGCAAATGTCCTATCCATGATACTCTTGGCGCCTTCTCTGGCGTAAAGAACTTTGTTCATGAACTGCAAAAGTGTTTCCAAATATTTTCAGCACAGCCAAAAATATACATACATATATGACTACGTAAACAATAAACAAAATTGTCCTATGTGAATCAAACAATCATGAACCTCAATCTCTAAGTGGTCGTTTGGTAAAGACAAGAAGTTATGAAGGGATGAGTAATATGAGAATTAATTATGCATGGATTAGTTATGTAGGGATTATATAATGGTGAGGCTATTTCTTGCTGAATATTTAGTTTGACGTATTCATATTAGTATAAAATATATAATTTAAACTATTTATTTACTTTTAAACAAAGTAAAACTTTCTTACTGTGTGAAGATTAGTTTAGTCATTTTAGCATTTTAATCATATGCTGATTTTGTGGAGATTAAGTTTCTTTAAATCCCAACCAAATATGGTATAAACTTGTGTTGATTTTTATGTGGAGATTATTTCCGCTACAACCTAAACCAAACGCCCGCTAAATACATATAAACAGAACAGACAAACAGATAGACAATAAAATCTAAAATTATCATAGCATCCACAAGAACCACCTCAAACAAGAGATTTCAGTAAGTCGCCAACCTACAGCAGGTGGATTTCTCGTATTAGATTGAACGTGTCAGCTTAACCCACTTTTGGGAAAAACGAAGCACAATCTACCTAATGAACTCCCCAAACTGGATTTATTGTTAAACAAGCAATGGTGTAAAAGTTAATGGCTAGTATACACAATGCCATGAACACTCATCTCCAAACTTTTCAATTATTTAATTAGTACAGATTGCCCTGAAGTAACATAGTGTCTAGCATCTCTAGAAGAGAATAATATAAAAAGCACAAGGATAAATTGTTTTATTATCGAGTAACACAAGGATAAACTGTTATCAATGATGTGCAAATAAAACACAAAAACCAATGTATACAAGACATGTTTTAATTATGGATGACAGCGGGGCTGGTGCGGGCCAAACCTGCTTAAACTCACAAAGATGTTAACCTGCCCCACCCTGCCCCACATAGACCTGCATAAATCCACAACCCACATAAACCCACATAGATATGGATGAATTTTGCTTGTATTAAAAATTGACATGTTGAGTCTCAATTTGTATTTCATGGCTCATATCTTCTTCTTTTTTTCTCTGAATCAGATTTGAGCCATAGATAAAGCTTCAACTAGCTTTATCAACCAAAAAAACTCTACGTCTTTTCTTGTTTGGGTTCAGGAGAATTAGATAGAGAGTATGAGAAACAAAAATGGTGTTTTGACAAAGAAAATGTAAAAATTTTTGAAGAGAAAAAGAATAAAGAAGAAATATTCAAGATAATATCAATCACTAGGAAAGATGGTGGCATTCTGCTTCATGTGTAAAATCTGAACTAAAACAAAATTGAAGGGGATATTTCAATATCAATCAGTAGAAAAGATAATAAAATTCTGCTTCAGGGTATTTCTTGTTTCTCTTTCCAATTTCAACTTGTAATTGGATTAGAAGTGCAGCGGAGTGAATTAAAAGTGCAATACCCACACCTGCATAGAATAAGCTTTCCTTTATTAGACCTGCACCACACCGCACCACATCCGCACATATATAAACCTGCCTGCCCCGGCCCATGTGTCTAAACCCACACCGCCATCCCTAGTTTAGACGGATGCAATATGAAGCAACTGTTAAGCAGTAGATCGGCAAGGTATTTACAAGGTGAAGGAAGGGTACAAGAAGAAAGATCAAGTTGAACCTCAGATGACCAACTGGCCTTGGAAGCACATTTGGAGGGTTAAAGTAACTAAGAAAGCGGCATATTTCACTTAGCTCTTAAAGTAATGAGGCTGTTCTAACTCTTGACAATGTGGCAAAGAAGAGAATCACCTTAATTTTTTTCTTCATGTTCTAAGCTCCAATTCGATGGTTATTCATGCTACCAATTTTAAAATTAATATCACTCAACTGATTTTAACACCCAGATTCAGAAATTTTCAGGCAAGTTTCGCAATGGTTGCTTTAGCTCACTTCTTAAATGAATCTTTTTTCAAGTATATTCGATCACTTGAGCTTAAGATCCAAATCTATGTTGCTCGGACTCTTCAAAAATGTTAGCAGGTGTGCTTCAAATTCTCCAAAAGAGTATTTTTGGAGAATCCCGTTGGTGCAACATCAAAAGTAAAGAGTCCAACCAACTCAGATCCAAATTCTAACAGATTTAGATTTAGAACACCAGCAAACCTCAAAATCAAATTTTCAAATCAAAATCAAAGCTCATAATGGATGACCAAATTTTATGGAGGTTTCATGAGTTTAAACCCAGTGTTTCCTTCCGCACTCAACACAATTTCGACACAAACAAATAACCAAGAATCCAAAGCAAACTCAAACAACCCAAATATTCTAACCCTAAAGCTATCAATTGCAAAGCTCCACAAATAAGATGAGATAGCAGAAGATGTTAATTCTATTTTATTTATAAAATTAATATTAATTATTAAAAGAAATACGGAGAGGAAAATTACAAAATATAAAAGATGTAACGTTAGGAATATTTCCTTTCTTGGATTTTTCCAATTTTTCCACCACATTTTTTCTCTATTTACGTATGCTATTTGTAGCCATATCGATATGATAACCAAGTGTCCATCTTTGCCAGGTTGCTTTGGCTAGAAGTGACACATGGTATATGGACAATTATATACACACCATACACACCTCTTGGCCACTTGGTAGCATATTCACAATACTCCCCCTTAATTGTCCATGTAAAAAGAACTTCTAGGTATCCTTAATATGCATTACTAGCAGTCTCATTAAAAACCTTACCAAGAAAGCCCAATGGGATAAAACCTTAGTTAAGGAAAAAAGAGTACAGCGTGTATTCTACTCCCCCTGTTAAAGACCACGATCCAAGCGGTGGAGTCTTCGATTCTAATCTTGTGTACTAGCTTCTCAAGAGTTGAGGCTGGCAAAGATCTGGTGAATAAATCTGCTGGATTATCACTTGAACGTATTTGTTATACGTCAGTATCATCATTTTTCTGGAGCTCATGTTTGAAGAACAATTTTGGTGAAATGTGCTTCGTTCTATCTCCTTTTATGAATCTACCTTTCAATTGGGCTATGCACGCAACATTGTCTTCGAATATGACTGTGGATACTTTGACATCATTCTTCAATCCACATTTTCCTTTGATAGAACATATCAACGATCTCAATCACACACATTCTCTACTTGCTTCATGAATCGCTATTATTTCAGCATGATTTGAAGTAGCAACAATGGACTGCTTTGTAGATCGCCATGATATAGTAGTTCTTCCGTATATAAACAGATAGCCTGTTTGAGATCGGGTTTTCTGTGGATCTGATAAATAACTTGCATCTGCATAACCAATAAGATTTGTACAACTTTTGTTACTATAAAATAGACTCATATCAGTAGTTCCCTTCAGGTATCGCAGAATATGCTTGATACCGTTCCAATGTCTTCGTGTTGGGGAAGAACTATATCTTGCTAGCAAATTGACAGAAAATGTTATATCAGATCTAGTTGCATTTGCAAGACACATAAGTGCACCAATGGCACTTAGATATGGTACTTTAGGACGAAGAGGTTCTTCATTCTCTTCTAGAGGTTGGATGGGTCTTTATTTACTTCAAGTGATCGAACAATCATTCGAGTACTTAATAGATGTGCTTTGTCCATATAAAATCATTTTAAGATTTTCTCTGTATAGGTAAATTGATGAACAAAAATCCCGTTTGCTAAATGTTCAATTTGCAAACCCAGACAAAATTGTCTTTCCAAGATCTTTCATCTCAAATTCTTTCTTTAGAGATTCAATTGCCTTTTGGACCTCTTTAAGGGTTCCAATGAGATTTATGTCATCAACATAAATGGCGAGTGTAACATATTCTGATTTTGTCTTCTTAATAAAGACACAAAGACAAATGACATCATTTATATAGCCTTCATTAATCAAGTACTCACTAAGACGATTATACCACATACGTCTTGATTGTTTTAAATCATACAATGATCTTTGCAATCTAACTGAGAACATCTCCTGAGATTTAGAATTATATGCATCAGGCAATTTGAATCCTTTTGGAATTCTCACATAAATTTCATTATCAAGTGAACCATAAAGGTAAGTTGTAACCACATATATTAGATGTATTTGAAGATTTTCATGTACAGCTAAATTGATGAGATATCGAAAAGTTATTGCATCCATTACAGGTGAACATGTTTCTTCATAGTTGACACCAGGCTTTTGAGAGAATCCTTGTGCAACAAGGTGTGTCTTGTATCTTACAATTTCATTTTGCTTTCGCACAAAAATCCATTTATAGCCAACTGATTTTGCACCATCAGGGGTTTGGACTACAGGTCCAAATACCTCGCGCTTAACAAGTGAAGTCAATTCTGATTGAATTGCCTCTTTCCATTTTGGCCAATCACATCTTTGTCGACATTCTTCGACAAATTTAGGTTCAAGATCTGCACCGTCTTGCATGAGGTCAAGTGCAATATTATACGCAAGAATAGAATCCACTATAACTTTCAATCGATCTAAATTTATTCCATCACCAGTAGAACTTATTGAAAGCTCTTCATTCATTTGAGTCTCGGGTTCACTGATTTCTTCAGGAACGTCAGGATTGATCAGTTCTTGGACTTCTTCATGAGATTCTTTTATAGTGGCATTTTTATCATTTTTCATGCTTTTTTTTTCTAGGATTTTTATCCTTTGAACCTAATGGTCCACCACGCTTTAGATGTGTTTGTGATTCATAAGCTATGATACTAGCAAATGGTCCTTTTGAGACATCAATCCGGATAGGCACATTCACTGCAGGGATGTGTGATTTAGTTATCCGTTGCAAATCAGTAAATGCATCTAGCATTTGATTCGCTATTTTCTGTAAGTGGATGATCTTTTGGACCTCCTGCTCACATATACGAGTACGTGGATCGAAATGAGATAATGAGGATGCCACCTCTTGCCAAGTGGCCATGAGGTGTGTATGATGAGTATGTAATTGTCCATATACCATGTCACTTCTAACCAAAGCAACCTGGCAAAGAGGGACACTTAGTTATCATATCAATATGGCTATAAATAGCCTACGTAAATAGAAATAAAATGTGGTGGAAAAATTAGAAAAAGCCAAGGAAATATTTTCAACTTCACATCTTTTATATTTTGTAATTTTCCTCCCCACATTTCTTTTAATATTAGTTTTATAACACGTTATTAGCACGAAGCTCTGCCCATTTCAAGCTATGTTAGACAGGTAAAAAGGTAAAAATTTTGTTTTTGTAAAAATTTCTAATATTACTAAACTTGAAGTTGTTGCCCTGGATATATCGGGCAAAGGCTATTCATCATGGGCACTAGACACCGAAATTCATCTGGATGCGATGGATCTCCTAGACACCACCAAAGAAAACAATCAGGCATCTAGTCAAGACCGTGCCAAGGCCATGATATTTCTCCGCCATCATTTTGACGATTGATTAAAAATGTAATATCTTACTCTAAAAGATCTCCTCATACTGCGAAACAATCTAAAAGATAGATACGACCACCTCAAGTTGGTCATCATTCCATAGGCGCGTCATGATTGGCTTAATTTAAAGTTGATGGACTTTAAAAGTATAAATGAATATAATTCTGCTATGTATAGAATTATATCCCAGTTAAACTTATGTAGAGAAAATGTCACCGAACATGATAAGCTCGACTAAACGTATTCCACATTCCCTCCCGCATATATGCTCCTGCAGCAGCAATATTGGGGAATGGGCTTTAAAAAATATTCTGAATTACTTTCGGACCTTCTCACCGTTGAACAAAATAACCTATTGATGAAAAACATGAGAGTCGACCCATTGGTTCTATGTCACTCCCTGAAGTGAATCAGGCAAATTATAATCAACGAAGATGATAAAAGGCACACATGAGACCATCTTGAGGATGCATCTATTAGGACCATAATATATCTGAACGATCCACTAGGTGGATGGATAGGTCCACATATATCCCCGCGTATACGTTCTAGAAAATTAGGGGACTCGATGCCAACCTTCAGGGGTGATGGTCTAGCAATTAACTTGCCTTGATAGCAAGCAGCAGATAGAAATTCATTATTAGTAATAATCTTTAGGTTCTTTAATGGATATCCAGTTGAATTTTCAAAGATTCGTCTCATCATTATTGATCCAGTATGACCTATTCAGTCATGCCATAGCACAAAAGTATTTAAATCAGTAAACTTTTGGTTTACGATTTAATGTGTTTCAATTACACTAATTTCTGCATAATATAGGCTAGAAGATAAGGTTGGTAAATTTCTCCAGAATATGCTTTTGGCCTGAGATACTCTTGGTTATACAAAGATATTCAATATTCTTTTCATTTAGTGTCTCGACATGATATCCATTTCGGCGGATATCTTTGAAACTTAACAAGTTTCTTGGGAATTTCGAAGAGAAAAGTACCATCTTCTATAGCAAGTTCCGTCCCCTTAGGCAGAAATATAGTAGCTTTTCCGGAGCCTTCAATCAATTTTGAATTACCAGAGATTGTAGTAACATTTGCTTTTACTTAAATTAGAGACATGATTAATGAATTGTGTGTCTCTTCTTACTCACACAAAAAATGT
>JAABOM020000012.1:15569996-15582651 GCA_011800125.2 Solanum clarkiae | reverse complement strand
ATGGGTCTGGGCCTTCTACATAAAAGGACTAAAAAGAAAACTAACTATATTCTAACACTTTTCTTCTAAGCAAGTATGAAAAGTATTTCTCGTCTTTGAAAATGGTGTGAGTTGTTCCACTATCAATTACACAAATATCCTCACGATTGATTATTGATCCAAACAAAATTTGAGGCATATCCATATTTTCTTCAAAAACAAAATGAAGTAGACATTACTATTAAACAAAGTCATTACTTTATTTATGTACAGAAACTAGGGAAATATTAACATATCGACAAACATAAACAAACAGAAAAGAAAGTTATGTAGATTACAGAACGCCCATCAGTGATCATTTATCCTTCTGGGATTTCAAAAGAATCAGCTACATCCAAATACATGAGCTCAATATTATCTTCAGACATAAAATTTGTCTCCGCATTATTACCCATCTTATGTATGGGTTCAGCACTATCTTCAGAGATAAAATTTGTCTCTAGATCAGTATCGCCCTAAGGATGCCTAATAGAACTGAACCAGATGCTTGGATGATCGACATGTACGTGACCAGTGCCCCATTCCTCTGCATCTATGGCATATACTTTCTGAATTTTTCTTTTGCACAACCTCCCACTTTTCACTCTTCTTTTTATATTGTTGATCATTCCTTGGTGCATGACGATCATCATGATTATAATTTCTTCTATAGCTACGACCACGACTAAGGCCATGACTTTTTTCTTGTTGGTTATAATTTGTCTGATTCACTTCAGGGAGTGGCATAGAACTAACGGGTCGACTCTCATGATTTTTCATCAATAGATCGTTGTGTTGTTCAGCAATGAGAAGATGAGAAAGTAATTCAGAATATTTTTCAAAGACCATTCCCCGATATTGCTGCTGTACGAGCATATTTGTGGGAGGAAATGAGGAATAAGTTTTCTCGAGCTTATTACGTTCGGTGACATTTTCTCTACATAAGTTTAAATGGGATATAATTCTATACATAGCAGAATTATATTCAGTTATACTTTTAAAGTCCATCAACCTTATATTAAGCTAATCATGACGCGCCTATAGAAGGATGACCAACTTCAAGTGGTCATATCTATCCTTTAGATTATTCCACAGTATGAGGGGATCTTTAGATGAAGATATTGCATTTTTAGTCCCTCGTCAACACGATGGTGGAGAAATATCATGGCCTTGGCATGGTCATGACTGGATGCCTGATTATTTTCTTTGATGGTGTCTACGAGACCCATCGCATCCAGATGAATTTCGGCGTCTAGTGCCCATGATGAATAGCCTTTCCCCAATATATCCAGGGCAACAAATTCAAGTTTAGTAATATTAGACATTTTTACAAAAATAAAATTTCTACCTTTTTACCTGTCTAACGTAGCTTGAACGGGTAGAGCTTCGTGCTAATAACGTGTTATAAAACTAATATTAAAAGAAATAGAGAGGAAAATTACAAAATATAAAAGATGTAAAGTTGGGAATATTTCCTTTCTTGGCTTTTTCCAATTTTTTCACCACATTTTTATTTCTATTTATATAGGCTATTTATAGTTATATTGATATGATAACCAAGTGTCCCTCTTTGCCAGGTTGCTTTGGCTAGAAGCGACACATGGTATATGAATAATTACATACACACCTCTTGGCCACTTGGCAAGAGGTGGCATATTCACAATAATTTTGAAATTCTCAAATAGTCCAATTTGTCTCTTCATCATTTATGCGAATTTTTGCAAAACATTATTAACAAGATGGACCAAGATGATAATTTACTATGGAATATGAAATTATTATGGAGGTAACCCTCCTTGAAGAAAATCCATTTTCACAATAAAAAATCAAATCGAATAATTGAAGTTTTTCTAATCAAATCCTTTTTGTTAGCATAATACTTGTGTTGTTATTGTTTGGAAGCGGAAGAATGGAACAAACATGAGAATCATGGATATGGTGATAGCGTCATCACTATGAAGGAAAACTATGAAGAACAATGTATTTTGTTAACCTAAAGATGTAGAGGAAAAGAACTGGAAAAAGATGAAATGTGAAATGGAGGAACTAAGGGGTCGTTTGGTTTGATTACAAGTTATGATTGGATTAGTTATGACGGGATAAGTTATGCTGTGATTAGCTATGTTAGGATTAGTTATGAGAGAAAAGTTATGCTCAAATTATTTCTTATTGATTTTTTGGTTTGTGCATTGCAAAAATTTTAAGAACAAGTTGTTTGTTTACAAAAATACTCTTCACTTTATTTATTTTTTTAATATTTTCTTTGCAAGCTTTAGTTATTCATTCTTACAGATAAAGCTTTCATCTTATTTAACTTAAATATTTTTATGTATACATCCTCATGATGGTACCATATGTATTTAAAATGCTCTCCATTTCTAAGTTCATAGCCTTCGCGGTAGCTTGCTGATACCTTCTTCTCGGTTCCTTCTTCTATAACCAGAGCTCGGAGAAGGAAGAGATAAGAGGGCAATACAACATTCATCTTCTTTCGTTTGAAAGTAGAACTTCTATCTTAAGTTTGTTAAAAGTAAAAAAGGATCTATTATTTATATCACTACATTTAAGCACATATCACTCTTAAATTATAAAATATTAAAGTTGTCTTCAATTTAATTTAGGTATATAAAATACAAGCTTTCAAGTGACTAAATGAATATATAATTAAAAATATGAAATTCAGTAGTAGAGAAATCAAAATATAATAAACATAAGAATTATTCAAATAAATTCATAAATAAAAATTTTCTATTTATAGAGTGTATAATTTTTCAATAGAAAAATATGAAAACTTATCATAACAATGAGTAGTGAAGGTTGTGAATGTTATTATACATGGTATTAAAAATAATGTGAATATACATGAAATCTGAAAAGAGAGATATAAAAAACATGTTACCTATTTTATCCCGAGATAAGTTATCGCGGGATACTATACCACCCAAGAGGAGGGATAACTTATCCTCATACTAATTATTAATTCCGGGATAAATTATCCCAAGCTTGCCAACCAAACAACAAATTGAGTGACACTATAATTTTATAACATGACAATTTGATGTTATCCTTCACACCAAACAACCCCTAAGGGTTTATTTGGGTTAAAGGAAATTGCAAGTTATACAAGTGGGTCAAATAGTGGTGGAGTAGATCCCAGTAATAGGTAGGAGTTTAATTAGTTAAAGTTAATTATAAGGTGACCAATAGATAAGTGATGTCATAAATGAACCTGGTAATTGGGGTTAATATTTGGATTGTTAAAATAAGGGTTGACGTCGAGGGTACTTGGGGGTTGAAAGGTAGACAAAGGGTAGCTTTATACTAATTCAAATAGTTGAAGGATATTTTAGGCCCTTTTCCGTTGTATTCATTTCACATTTATCATTTACTTATTGCCCCTTTAAGAATGTTTTGTCATGTTTTTAGTAGTTTACCATGTCTTCTTCTTTTCTTGAATATTTGGCCATGCTTTTTTTCTTGAGTCGAGGAACTATCGAAAACATCTCTGCCTTCAAAGACAGGAATACTGTTTGCGTACGCACTACCCACCCAAAGCAACTTGAGGGATTACAGTGGTATGTTATTATTTCTATGATGATGACACGAGTTTAACTTAAATATATAAACATAGTCGACAAAGATTCATATAGTTGACCCCAGCTTAATTGGAAGGCATAGTTATCATATCTAACCCACAAATCAAATTGTCATGCTTCATATCCTCCATTTAAAACAAAAAGATATCTGCATTACCTGATTGTAAAACTTTTCAGGGTTTTCCTCCCTCATATTATGGATTTCTAATGCAACCTTTGCATCGCAACCAACACCCTGATTATCAATTAAAAATATTCATCAATTTCCATATCAAGAAAAGTGAGAAACTCACTCAATATTTCCAAGAAAAACATTCGACATTTTTCAAGGTCAGTGGAGATGATTTAGATACCACTATTATTATGACATGAAAAAGAAAAGTCAAACATACCTAGATAATTGTTCAAGAACTTTGGAGGTTGAAGCACCTCTCCCTGTTGATTCAAGACTGAAACTTTCCAACGATCAAGGATGGTTACTGCGGCTTGTTCTATATCATGCAAAAGTGTGCAAAGACCTCCTTGCCTCTCAATTGAACCCAAGCCACCTCCCCAAGAAAGAACTCGAGCCAAATCATTTCCCGTCCCAGCAGGAAGTATTGCTACTGGTGGGGGTGAAACAAAGTTCTGTTTATCTATAGAATTCAAACCCAACCAACAGTTCCATCTCCTCCACAAATGAGAATCCGGGAGTGAGGGACCCTTCTGAATAGATAAAGGCCTATTTCAGGTCCTTCTGTTGAGCTCAACTCAAAGACCTGATTAGTATATCCATGCAACATCAGATAATGAGACTCATGAACATCGTAATTGAATCTACTGAAAGGTAGACTACACTATGAGAGTTAATATTAAAATAATAAATCACCTTTCACAATATTCATTACAATTGGAGCTATAGTCAAGATGGTATAAGTAGAGCTCAGCAATTGGCTATTCTACATTAAAACTCTGTAAAACGGGAAAACTGAACTTCTTTCTTTTCTAATCTCTCCCTTTAACTTGATAGATACCTCGGTAAGTCAAATTTTACAATCTTCAGGTCAATTCAACTGAAAATTAAGATCAACGAGTCTCCTGTGACAACCTTATATTATACTAGCCAGTTAAAACACCAGCCTATTTGTCTATAGGTGAAACATAATATTAATATATTATCAATTGCATTGTTCTCAAACAGTTATCCTAATGAAGTATAGGTGATATAACCGAGATCTAATGGTCCGCGGTTCAAAAGTTGTGTTTTTTATATGGTAAACCCTAACTTGTCAGCAAAGTCATATTCCCATGGTAGTAACATTTCTTAATATGTAAGTAACTGTTCTACTGATTCATAAATCTTCGTGCATGCATAGATAGAGGCGGACACATTTCCACGTAATTGTGCCCAAAGAGAAGTGACTAGCCAAGAGAGTTGCTCTAAACGACCTGACCTGCACAGGATTTAACAAAATGTTCAATCGCTGCCTAAGTGAGTCTCCTCGCTGAGCTCCACTTTTCTTGTTTAGGAAAACTAGCAGAGGCCTAGCATCTGGAGGCAAATCAGTCAATTCATATTTCTGTTTCATCCGTATTAACCGAGACTCATCCTTCAGATTGATCGAAGAACTCCTCTTAAAGCTGGGTATAGATACAAGCTTTTTCAGAAAGCTTCCTTGCTGCTGATCTACACTCTCTCTCTGTATACCACCATTATAATTTTCCTCTTCCCTGTGAGTGCTATTTACATCATAAGTATCTGTGGTGCTTTCAGCAGTTGTGCTGCCAATAGTGTCATCATTGCCTGTGTCAGCAGAGACCTCATTTCCATTTTTTTTGTTATTGTGTTTGTGTTTGTGTTTGTATTTCTTGCTTTGGCTTCTAATACTAGCACGTACTGAAGATGCTATCTCATTGGCTCCTTGTGTGATAGAACTCAGAAGCCCACCAGAGGATGTCCTAGTTAACTCTTTAATATGAAGAGGCGATAAAATAAGCCTTCTGAAAGGGCCCAAGTCACAAATATCACCTGTTTCATTGAACATATTAGCATGGCAATCAACGTGAACCAGGCACTGACACCATAAGCAACACCATACAGGGGAACCCCCAAGAAATGAACTGCTGCACGGCTCTTCACAGTAGCTGCAGAAACAGGATTCATCAGGTTGATCTGCTAACTCTGTCCACCGAACTGCCCACTGATGTACCACATGCTTATATCCAAACATTGATACACATTTGCAATCCTTAAGAGTACTCGATGAGCAACTAAGATGAGCTGCTGCACCACAAGTGTTGCAGCAATTAAAAAAACTCTGTGATGCCACCATCGGTCCAAGAGTTTGAGATGGAGACATGGACTGTAAGCAGACACAGCAATTTAAACTTTTCCCTCGAGATATGGATTCCAGAGTCCATGTATGAGGAGCTACAGGGACTTTATACTTGGCTTTCGGGTTTTTCTTTGACCTAGCTATGGCTTTCATCCAACTAATGTTTACGTTCCTTCTCCATTGGCAAGCTGTATAAAAGATAGTGAGAATTCCAACTAAACCAGCAATGAAACAAGAGAGTACTAAGAACCATGATTCAGCCGCCTCGGAGGAATTTTTCCTGATCCAGCTAGAAAGCGGAATCTCTAATTCTCCATAGTCTTCCATTTTCCTAATACTATATTCCCATAATGTTCACAAACATCTACAGAACATATCCTAAAGTAACAATTAACAGCCAGAAAGGGGATTCGCCCAACAAATATAACTGCACCGTGCAACTGCGACTGAAGAAACCATTTGAAGTCTCAGAAGCTGGTTACGAGTTTCCTGTAGTCAGTTACCGTGTTTCCCCCAAGAATCACATACGTTCCAATGAAGTACTCAGGTAATGGTTGTTGTACACTACAAACCTGCAATTCTGCTCATTTTGTTTTCCCTCTCAAAGGGCTTTAGACTTTTGGATGAAGTCAAAAAAGTACCCTGCAATAAGAAAAAGGATTAAGCATGGAAATAAAATAAATTAAACTAGGAAACAAATAAGGGTAATAAGGAAAGAAATTAAACAAGGAAAAAATGTAGTTTAAATATAGCAACAAATAAAAGGAATAAGAAAAGGGACGTACATGGGAGGAAAGGAAATTAAACTAACAACTAATGTTATTCCTTATGTTATATCAAGGGCAATCACAACTCGTGTCGAAGGACAAAAGAAATAACTCGCGATACACCCTAGTGGAGTCAGCATGTTGTCTCACCTCATTTTCCTTGAGTAGGATGAGCCAGGACATGTCAAAACTCTTTTAGAGGTTTAAAATAGAAGGGTTGCTCCCTAACTGGTTAAGGTTCGTTACAGCACCATCTACTACTACTTATTGCAATCAACTCTGTTTTCAGCCTCGTAATACCTTAATCTCACATTCTCTTACACTTAACTTTAATTTGATTTTGTGTTGTTAATTTATCATTTATTTTTAATCCCTTACATTCAATTTGCCACCAAAATTACATGGCATACATTTTACTAACAATTTTCTTTTGTGACAAGTTAAAATTCATGGGGAACAGCTAGAACACACTGTGGAATAAAATAATCAATGGATAGATTTTCTTGTACATGATGTTCAGAGGCTTATCACTCGTGGACTACCATTATTGTTCATCACTCGGCATTTGGAATTAGTTGGTTTCTATTAATTTGACACTTCGCAACAAGGTCAGTCTCTTGGTCTTCACAAGTTTTACTTCCCTTTAAAAGTAGCGTATGTCGATTAACTTCTTTTTGATACATTTGTATGTCACTCGTACACGATAGCATGCCCCATTTCCTCATAAAAGATAGGTCAGGACATGTGACAACTCTTTTAGGGGTCATTTGGTAGAGTATTAAGAAAAATAACACATGCATTATCTTTGTGTATTACTAGGACCTTGTTAGATACTCTATTTCAACTTATGTATAACTAATGCTACACTATATTGTGTATTAAGGTGTGTATTACTAATACCATGGATTTCTATGTATTAGTAATGCAATGGTTTCTACTTATGGGTTTTTGACATGAGGGTTCACAGGAAACAGCCTTTCTACTTTTATGAGGTAGTGGTAAGGTCTGCATACATTCTACCCTCCCCAGACTCCACTTGTGAGATTCCACTGGGTATGTTGTTGTTGTTGTAGTAGTAATGCAATGGTTTAATGCATGCATTAACATGATTAAAGACCCAATTGCCCCTCAAAACTTTTTTTTACATCTTTTCCACCATAATTGTGGATGATATCTTTGTAAATAAATTTATGTCATGCAATGCATGCCACTTTAAATGCATCAAACAATGCATAAAAAGTTATATGTATAATTAATGCAAGCATAACTAATACATGCATTACTAATGCAAGCATTATTAATACTCTCTATTTAGCATTATTCTTATACACTCTATCAAACGACACTTAAAGATCTAAAATAGAAGAGCCACCACATACGACCTAACGGTTTAAGGTGCATTAGGGAACCATTACTAATAATTGCAATAAACTTTGTTTAGTCCACTGCACCAAAAATTAGGTAAGGTTCAAATTACCTCAAAAGTAAAGAGTTAAGCACATTTAAAGGTCTATAACTATGGTTCTGGGCCGGATTTAGAACTATGGGGAATAAGTGATGAAGAAGACAAAATACACAAAAATGTTAATCGAATTTCGAATATAAAGATTAAGAAAGAATAAAACATGCTTTTTTAAAAAAAAAATTGATTAATAATCTCCTATGTTCTTGCAACATAGCCTCCCTTTGGATAACAACATGATAAGAAGTACTCCTCCCATTTCAATTTGTTTGTCCGATTTTGACTTGGCACAGAGTTTAAAAAATAAAGAAGACTTTTGAATTGTGTGGTCTTAAATTAAAAATACGTAGAATGTATCAAAATGTTCTTAAATCTTGTGATGTTAAACATGTCATGTGGAGAGTTAGAATTACAGAGTTGCCAAAAAAGGAAAGAGATATTCTTTTCGAAACAGACCAAGAAGGAAAGTGGACAAACAAATTAAAACAAAAGGAGTAGTTTATTACTCACTCCCTTCTAAAAAGAATGATGGATGATTATGAGCTAAAACAATCTACTTTTGGCTTCACTTTGGACATTGAAACCCAAGGGATACAACCATGGCACTGCACATCGTATCACATTTGAAACATATTTGCAAACCCCCGCCACACCACCACCGACGAGAAAAAGTAGTGAAGGCCAAAAAATATGATATTCAGTCTTCGATATTTCTCGTTCACAATTCCAAGTGCTATATTTGCTTCTCTAATCAAATCAAGACATTTATGGCTTTAAAAAGCATATATAAATTGATCAAGCGGGCAGATAGTAGTACCACCTAAAAACGTATTAATCAAACTGACCTCAATGACATACTAGTATGAATCTTCAATATCCATTTCATTCAGTTCAAACTATATCATTTTCCCTAGAACCAGAGTTTGTCCAAATTACTTTAATCTCTATACTATGATAAAAGTTTCCAACCAAACTCAGAAAAGAATATAAGAGAGAAACTGAGAAACACATCACAATGTTAAACCAAAATGGAAGATAAAAATGTTATGACAAATGGTAAGATGAAACGGCATTACCAACAACATGTCAATCCCAGAAAGTGTGTAGCGGCTTCACCAAATGAACAAAATAAGAAGAGATCGAGTGATGCCTTTTCTCTCACTCTTGTCGCTGCAAAACCCTAGCCGATGAAGAATCAAAGCAAAAGCATAGTGAAGCAAAAAAGCGAATCTGCTCTGTTCTATGCCGCTTTGAGCAAATGGAGAATTTAAACATCCATTAACGTTATATTTAATGGGTTAACTTGGTGTCTTCGGTTTGCTATGCTTTATTTATTTACTAGTAAAAAGCTGTGTCGGGCAACATGTTTGATTATTTATTGGTATGATTAAATTTAAATTTTTAAATAAAATATTTTTATTTATTTTAATTTATTGGTAATTTTTCATATAAAAAAGGTCTAAAATTTAGTTTTCCATATTACATGTTACCATAAGGGTAAAATATATTTTTTTATATTTGAGTCAAATAATTTGACATGTATTTAATTTAAAATCATAAAATATATAAATTTTGTTAATTTTTTGGTTAAATTAAATAGAAACAATTAATTAAAATGTAAATAATATTTAGTTTGGTTAAAAAGTTAATCAAGCATGAGCCCATAAATATTTTTTTTGTCTTGATTTTTTTCACAGATATATTTGTTTATATAATTTTTAAAAAAATTTAAGTTACAAGTTATTACAACTTATAGTATATTCTGTGTTAATCTTAAGTGATATATATTATTTATTTGTTCTAATTTATCGTTTGCATATAAAATTTTGAGATCAATTGAATTTTTGATTAAGTAATTAATTGTTGTAAGTGGATCCCCACTGTTGTTGATATGTTAAAAGAGAAGAAAATAAAAAACGTTTCTATTCGAATTTGAACACACGACCTCTGACATGCACTACTACTCTCCAGCTTCCCGATCAGGCAACTAAGCTTGTTATAATTGGACTACGCCGGGTATATGATTGGTTTGATCGTTTTGAAGGGTAAAAATGAAGGAAAATAAAAATGTCACAATTGAGGTGCGAACCCGTATCGTCCAACGCAAAATATCACGCTTTAATTGTCAGACCAAACAGTTAAATTTATAATTGATTGACACGCAAAAACATATCAGGTTATTCTGAGGGGTAAAAATGAAGGAAAATAAAGACACTGCAGATTCGAACTTTATATTAATTAAAATTATGTTTTATTTTTTAAATCTTAATTATTAATAGCACAAAAATTTTAATTATGTATTAATTAAATAATTATAGAAGCACAAAGTCTCAAAAGTAGAAAAGGTGAAAGAAGAAAAATAATGACTTTTTGTATTTTTGCAAGAATGATTATTATTCAAAATTACATGTAGCAATCAAAAAAGTAAAACTGAAGAAGAAAAATGAAACTTTGACCCATTTAATTCAAAAAGGGACCCACCAAACGTTTGTAGTTGAAGTTGGATGAAGTTTGGACGCGGGGGTCGACTATAAGGGACAGGTGGCTATTGTTTTTTTGGGGGGGGGGGGGGTTCACGGTAAAGTGTAACCCACGCTTCTATCTATGTATATTTGTGCAATATCGAAGAGTCAATTTTAGGAGGATCAAGGCTATAATAGTAATTTCACACATAAAAAATCTTCGCGACGGACTAAGGATATAATTGTAATTTCACATGATTAGAATAAAAAATCTTGTGCTGAGAATAACATCCATACCCTCCATTCTCACTTTTCTTACATACTGAGTTACGGACCTCAATCTCAAATCTACCTCTCAACAATGGTCTTTTACTCCGAGTCTCCTCTCACTTTTTGATTCTCTTCGCTATCACAGTGAATTACAAAACAAAAATAAAAAATTGAAACAATTAATCTTATGTGTTGGGGATTGAATGATTGAACGTAGGAAAACGAGTATAAAATCTGGCCATCTTTTCTCAGGGAAATCATGCGAGCGTAATCGGGTGAACACCAATAATGTTATTTGTCCGACTGGAGCAATCCTAGAGAGGGAAACAGACCCGGAGCCGGATCCACCATAGCAGTACATCGTGTTATCCGACGATCGCCGACGAAAAAGGTTCCTTCTTTCTCTGAATCTTTGTCTATTCCTAATTGAAATGGGATCTATAGAGCTGAAGAGTTGACTTTGCTGGTTCTCTTCTTCTAAAAGCTACTTACTAGACGAAAAAAAGGTTAAAACTTGTTTTTGTGGAAGATTCAGTCATGAGAAGCTTTACTGAATTTTTTCCTGCTTTATACTGTTTTACATTCCGTAGCTATCTGTTTATACCTCAATTTGGTTTTGGAAATTACATAAGATAATTTGGTGGTTATTTCTGTTTTTGTCTAATTTATGAATAAAATAGTGAGATTTCTGGAACTAATCACTTCATTGGTTTGTGTTCCCATTGGATTACATATTATTAAGATGCTTCACATGTTAGTTTGACAATAGAATGGCCTGGCTTGCTTTTGTTGCTTTGCAATGATTAAATGGCTTATCTTTCAACTTTTTTTTTTCTTCTCTTATTTCTTTTTTACTTTTTAGTTAGTAAAACTTTCAATATTGACTACTGCTGAGGTTTGTTTCTGGAATCTAAACTACTTGTGCTACTAATTTCTTGAATTTGTGGAGTTTTTTCAAGTCGCAAAATCATTGGTTTGAACTTTAAGTTTTTAAAATATTGGTTTTAAAGTTGTTCCGAATGATGTTTCTTCAAATCTTCAATTTCCATTCACAAAGAAGAAAACTTCCGGTTTGCAGATCTTCAACTCCCAAAAAAGAATTTCTTTAGGGACTATAGGCCGGTTGAGCCATCGGTAGTACAGTAACTATAATTACCAAGCTACATGACACTTCTCTATTTGGTTTCATCACTTATTTATAATCACTAGCTTTTTTCAATGACACTTGTACATCAACCTTTACAGGTACGTGATATCTATCGTTTGGTTACAGAATTTATTGATAACGCTTATATTCAGCCCTCGGAGTCTTACGCCAAGCTTTTCTAAAAAGTTGTTTCCTGAGTTTATGGAAGTGCTTTCTTACATTCTAATTTTTCCAACATTATAACACTGCTACAGTCCTAAGTTGAGATCTAGTGAAAACAGTCTCTCTTTCTTTCAAGGTAGGGATAAGATATACGTACACACTATCTATTTTAGACCCCACTTGTGGGAGTATATGGGGCATATTATTGTTGTATAACTTGAGGATTACTGTTGTTTATTTGCATTTTGGAGGTGACAGGAATGAATGTGCCTTTTCATCGAGTTTAGCTTTTGGTATATAGGTGTTGCAGGTTTTCTCCTTCTACTCCTCCTTCTCCTCCTCCTTCCTTTTTCTTTTTTTAAAGAAATTGGCATCCATTTATTGTAGCTTTGTAGTTGTTCTCTATCAAATTGTGACTGCTATGGACTTTATAATCCAAAAAGAAAAACATGATAT
>JAABOM020000012.1:15543987-15559948 GCA_011800125.2 Solanum clarkiae | reverse complement strand
TATTAGGCGGCAGGACCACAGCGGAGACCTTGTAGGCCCGCACTTTCGTTTGATTATGTTATAAGTTATATCTATTTATCTGTCTGGTCGCTGCTGGCTTTTCCTGCAGGTGGGTTTAGTCAGTAAAACAGAGGAAACTCTGCCGAAATTTTGGCAGAATTTGTGAACCAACTTTGGAATCTTTGTGGTTTAAGATTAGCCCAAGTGCCCTATCGGCATGAGCCACGGCCCCGGGATAGGGTCGTGACAGGAATCAGGCTATGTGTAGTTCAAATTACATAAATGGTACAAAAATTTTGGATTTCTATTTAATTGTGATCGAGTCATACATGGATAGCCTACGTATCCCATCTAAAGAAAAAAATTAGAAATGTTCTATCGTAAAACTGAACCCTTTGTGAGCTGCCTAGGTATCCCTCTCAGTGAACCAGCTCAGAACGTAGTTTGAAATACATAAAAATATCACTTTCAAAGAAACCTATCTAAAGTTATCTATTGATCTAGCATCCTGACTTTTCCTTATGTTTGAATGTTGTCATGCCCCTTTTTAGGTCATCCTCACATCCGTCAGAATTCTTCATTGGCATTCATTTGTTTTATTATGAGTCACAATCATAAAATTGACAGATTTGGTAACTGATATACAAAAAATATTTATAAGTAATAAGCAATTTAAGAAAAGGAGAAATTCATTCATAGAGTTTGCAATCAAGCTTTTAAAAAACAAGAGACAAAAAAGACAAAGTTTTAAACACGAAATAAGACTTTTTGTTCAATCTATCAAGACTCCTAGTGCACCAAGAACGAAGCACTAATCCAATTATTCAAAGTCTGATCTAGCTCAACACCCGAATGGTTGGTGCTTGGTATTGTAAAGTGGCATGTAAGTAGTTGTAGCAGTGACCTTCATTGATTCTCATGATTAGGTAGAGGATTGTTGTTCACATTAGGTTGAGCTCCAGTAAGTTGGATGGCTCTATCTTTGATTAAAGTTTTAATCTTGTCTTTGAGACCATAACAATCCTCAGTGTCATGTCAAACAACTCCAAAATGATATGCACAATACTTAGAACCATCGAACCATTTTGGAATAGGATCGAGAATCTTTCGTTCAATTGGAAGTATTATACCAGCTGTTTTCAATCTCTCAAACAACTGAGCCAATGGTTCAACAAATTTTGTATAGTTGCGAGTGGTTTTGGTTTCACGACTTGGACGAACTCTAGGTGTAGCCTGTGATCGATTTTGGTAAGTTGGAACTTGGGCAGGCTGGTACGGATGTGGATTCTGATAAGTAGGGGTTCGAGGTTTATAGTAGTTTGCTTGGGTATTATAGACATGGTAAGGAACTGGTGGAGAATAATAGGGATTCCGCGAGGCTTCAGCATATTGGTAAGTGTAAATGGGTTGATGTGGTTGACTTAGGTATGGAATTTGATTAATCATGTGACCTTGATCAAACATGACCGCAGATACCTCTTCTTTCTTCCTTTTGCTCCCATTAATGGAACCATACTGAATTGCTTTGTTGGCAACTTGTAAAGCTGTATGGTCTTGGATTCTTCCTGATTTGATTCCTTCTTCCAAGATTTTTCCCATTCTAATAACTTCTGTGAACTTTTGACCCAACATGGTTATCATTTTCTCATAGTACAAGCTATTATCTTGGCATCCGATAAAGGTAGCAGTCATTTCACTCTGACTCATTGGTGGTTGAACTCTAGCTGCTTCTGACCTCCAACTTAGAGCATACTCATGAAATCTCTCTGTCGACTTCTTCTTTAACTCAGAGAGAGAGAATCTATCTGGTATGATGTCAGTATTAAGCTTGAATCGATCCATAAAGTCTTGTGTCATATCACTCCATCCCCGCTATTTATGAAAATCCTGTTGTGTATACCAAGAAAGAGCTTTACCAGATAAACTTCTTATGAACAACTTCATTCTAATCCTCTTGTCTCTCCCCACCCCTACCAATTTGTCACTGTAGGCTCTCAAATATGTGTGAGGATCACAAATTCCGCTGAATATATCAAACTTTGGCGGTTTGTACCCTACGAGCAGGTCTATGTCAGGTTGCACACACAAATCCTCGTATTCTAGACGTTTGTTTCCTCTAGTAATTAGGAGGTTTTTTATTGCTTCCTTAAGGTCTCGAACCTCTCATGCAAGCACATCATTTGCTTTTGCCTTGATATCCTTTTCTATTTCTTCATACTAATCTACCTCGGGTTGGAACTTGACCGATATTGGGTTGGTAAAGCTTTGAGCTTCTATCGCACATACCAGAGAAACATGTTGCATGTAAAGGTTGGCAACATGTGCCCCTTGTATATGCTGAGTTGGTAAGTTTGGACAATGGGAGTGTTCTGGATTAGAGGTGATGGAAGATTATAAGGAGAATTGAGGGGTGGTTGATTTGGTTGTTTTATGAGATTAGTTATAGGTTACGGATGTGTGTTAGAGGGTAAGGAAATGTGAGTTGAAGATTGATTTGGTAAAATGACAGGTGGTGGATTGGGAGGAGTAACATAGGTAGTGTAGGTAGGTGGTTGACTTTGTGGAGGAGTGTAGAGGGTGGACGTATTTGGTGGATTTGCGAGAATGATTGGAGGTGGATTATTGTTGGTGGTTGGAGGTTGATGTAGAGGAGAGGGTTCAGGAACAGGTGACAGAAAATAAGAAGGATTTGGTACCTATTTAAGGTTGGGAATTTTGAAGTGTGATGATAAATTGGTCAACTCCCTAACTCAATTTAGTTCACTACGAAGATTCTCAATCTCTTGAGTCAAGCGAGCAATGTGCTTGTCATGTTGAATAGTAGTTCTATTTTCTGAATTCTCGAGAGGATCATTGGAAACCACTGTATGTTTTGGACTAATTGGACTAGGCGCGATTGGATCAGACATGGTTGTTTTCCTTCCTTGAATAGCCCAACTAGGCTGAGGCAATGTCGGTGATTTGGACATTGTTAAGTAAGGATGGTCGACCAGCTCGATTATCAATACGAATCAACTTTATTTTGGGAATAAAAATTGGAAAAGGAGGAAGAAAAATACAAAACAGATAAAATTAGTTTTGAATAAAATTATCAAGTAAAATAATATCTAGGTATTCAAATAAGTCACATAGTAAGCAAGTCATCAGTTCAAATAACATATAAATACGTCCTAAAATGCAAGGGGCCTCTTTTATACCTGAGGTAGTAAATTTGAAGGAAAAAATGTGTCAATATATGATATTCTACTGCTCCAAAATAAAGTACAATAATAACTTATGCCTATTAACTAAGAGCAAATAGTCGATATTTAGGCACAATTATGCTTTAAATATGCACAAAGATTATGATGAGGTGTCACTTAAGGTAGTGATTGGAAAGGTAGACTAATGGTCTTAATACGTCTTGCGTATTAAGACTCCTAGGCTTACATGATCCACGTTTCTTAAAGGATGTTGGTTTTGCTCTATCTTATGTTTTTCTAAGATTTGGCTTACTAGACAAAAGATTACCAAGCGGACAACTCGAGTGAGAAGGCTACGCGGTCACACGGAAAAAGATCCGGACACTCCGCGCATATGTCAACTCTCCTAAAGTTTGAGTTCTTGAAAGAAGTTTGCGGGTGTGCAAAGTATACCTCACGTGTATGTGTGATAGTGTCAATTTTTCAGAATTGGAGAAAGTATGAGCTGAGGGGAATGACAATTTATATAAAGTAAATAAATAAATTACATAAAATAATAGCAATTTAAGCAAATTACATCATGTAAATATAATAAATAAAACATCGAGCAATTAACACTAAAACAAGTAATTAAATAGATTAAACGCACATATAGTAAAACGTTGATTATTAACCTAAGTTTGTTATGGTTTAGAACCTAGAAATCCCCAGCGGAGTCGCCAAGTTGTTATACCCTATTTTAACCCGAGGTCAAATGGTGTAGAACATATTGGTGATTCCTAAATAATTAAATTAAAGGAGTCACCACCTAATTATTTTTAAGGTAAATTAGATACCTATTTTTTCTAAAGTGTTTCTAAAATTAACTTCAATCTAAAGTCTACTTAACTGATGTAATTCTAGGCAAGAGTTCTAATTATCATAAAAAGAAGGGATTAAATATCTTTTAGGATTCGTTAGAAACGATTACGACCAAGCTTAGGTTAATAAAATTAAGACTAAATTAAATGCTAAATAAAATATTAAATAGTCAAAAAAAGTGAATTGCAAAACTATTTCTTAATCATAAAATTGACAACACACTTAAAACTTAAAAAAAAAAAAGGTTCTTTTGAGTTTGAAATGAAATGACTTGCATTTTTAATTTGGAAAAGCGATAAAACAACATTTTTGTATGGGAAAATGGTGCACATTAATAAAGTAACTTTGTACATGAAAATAAAGCTCATACTTTGATAAATATTCTTTTTAATTTTCTTGGCTTAAAAATAAATATTGATTTATTTTTAGAAATATAACAAAAAGTTAATGTCACGGGAATGATTTATTTCTAGATATAATTACCCAAATCCAAAAATCTAATATTATTTTCAACTATGTGGATCAAGAATGATAACATATTCAAGTAACACAAACAAGTATATATTGTAAAGAAAAATAAATAAGCAAATAAATAATGAAAATATGTGTAGTCATGGATGACTCCAAACAAGGTCCCTTTGTTTGGCTTGCTATTCGAGATGGTGTAGGATATTGACTCCATGTGCGGGATTGCTGGTATCGAGTCATGAGACTCTAACTTGCGGGAGCTGCAAATTGAGACTCCATTATACTTCCATGGTGTTCATGCAAATAAAGAGAAAGTAAGGGATTAGTACTAACACTAGTTTTAAATGAAACGAAATTTATCAAATAGAGAGCCAAGTAGTCTTAAAATGAATATGCTATTCACAATATTTATCTTGTAATTGATAACCTCAAATCAAACTCAAGACAATCAAACCATCATCTTTTTAAAATGCAAAATCGATTCTCAAGTTCATCCTATTTAAATCGCTAGGAGATTACTCTTCTAAGGTAAGAGAAAAATCAAACTAAAAGATTTGTTGGCATTTTACATAGTCGTTGCTAAGTATGTGGAAGAAAACTCATCTTTTTGCCTCCGCTAATTAACAGAATAAGAAATTATATATATGTATACATAAAGACAAAATATGGAACTATGGTGGCAGGGAGTCAAGAAGAGCACAGACAGTAGCCAGAAGAACTTTCAACTTAAGTTTTTATCCCAAATAATATGTAACCAAATGTGAGACTCATAAGACAAACACATACATTGTAATGAGCTAAAACAAGATCATGTAGGGGATTAGATATCTCTTTCCCAAATCAGAAACAGAAATCAAAACAAAGGGGGCTGCCATAGCTGAAAAACACAAAGTTTCGGCATGAGTTCACGAATGGGCAGCTAAAGTTTGTCTCAAGCCCTTTGTTCGATGTCAAATAAAAAGGTGAGTAATGGAAACTAAGGTCATGTAGCTATGTTAAACACAAACCATATATGAAACAATAGAGATTTCAAATTAGAAGGTATCTCCAAGCTTAACAAAACAGATTTTTGAGCTAAATGGCAGCAAAGCTCCTAAAATAGACAGTTTTCAACCTTAGCAATGAATGGAAATCTTTTCTGTACGAAATCGAAACTGGAAAGAAAGCATCACAACTTATGTACTTAAGGTCATTAAAAAGCATTAAACTGTGAGACAACGACAGCTTGAGACTAGAAAGGTTTGAAATCAACTAAGATACCACAAACGTTGAACAAGAAACACGAAATCGATATTTAATCAAGACCTTCAACACTTAAACATGGCTTTTTGAAAAACGTCTTAACAATTAATAAACGCGATAACAGCAATACATCAAAATCAACTCATTGCCACAGGGTATTTGCAGTCAACACCGACACAACACAAGTATGCAAAAATTTTAGATATAGCTTCAAGACTTTTCTCAAATTCGAACACAACATATAAAATATAAAACGAAACCAAGATGAGCGAGACAAGAATGTTACCTTCCTTGGAGCAGGAATTGGGACGAGACAAGCTCAGAGGAGAATTTCCACCACCGCTAACAGAACCTCGTATATGCTTTCTTGGTTTCGAAACCAACAATTTTTGGTTTCGAAGTTGTATGAACTTGCTGGAAATTAGCTTAAATATCAAAATAGGATTTTTTTTAGTGTTCTTGAGAGTAATGGTCGCTGCCCCCAAAATGGTGAAGAACGAGGGATATAAATAGCCCCAAAATTAGGGCAAATAATAGGGTAAAAACAGGGTCAAAATGGAAATTTGTTGAATTCAAAATTCAATTTTTTTGCCCATATCTAGAAGATAATGAGTATGTATATCCAATCTGTCAGCAAATCTAATGGACTGAGGGATTCAGTCATTGATTTCAATTGAGTAGACGCGATTGGGACACGTAAAGAGGAATACGTGGAAGATTGTCGGGTTGAACGTTAGAGTGTCCTTGGAGCCGTTGAAAAAATCTTAAAAAATAGAGATGAGCTGTGATTTTATTTCTTGTTTCAAAAAGAATCAGGAGAGAGCAGTAGGAATAGGAAGAGAAATGGAAAAAGAAAGGACATATGGGTCCCACGTGAAGAAAGTTAAAAAGAGACCTGTGGGTTCCAGTGATATTATGTTATTGGCTTTCATTGTGTTTGTTCATTTTTGGGGAAGAAAGAACGTGGGGACAAAGGGAAAAGCAAATAAAATGTGGATATGTATATTTTTTTTTGCTGGATTGGGTAAGTTAAAAGGGAAGTGGGCCATTTGATGTAATTTTGCGTCAAATTTTGGTTCAAAAAATTGATTAAATGGTGTAAAATAAAGGGTTGAAACGTGGGTTAAATGAGTGGTGAATGAATTTAAAATTTGGCTAATAGAAATTTCAAGAATTAGCCAAAAATTGGATGTCAACAGTGACAACTGGAGCTCAGAGCACGACCGGGAGCATCATCTAGGACTCGAGATATCAATACAGTCACTCACTTAATCAGTCTATCCGGATTCAAAATTCCAAAGTCATATCATGCTCAGAGTAACATAGGCGACAACACTCACAACATAATTATCCCACATAACTCAACACACACAACCGTAACTATTGTCATCCCTCAGATAACAACAGCTAAGATTGTGCATATGTATACATAAATAGATATAATATATATAAATCAAAATAAAAATGTTGTGTGTGTATGTTTATATGTATACTTAAATTGATATACTCTATCTTCTATTATATAAGCGAAGAAGAGTGGACGAACGCAGCACTGTAAAGTTGTACCAACAGCAGCATAAGATGTACAGAAATAATACTGAAACTTACATATGTTCATTAAATATAAATCCACCTGTCTTGTAAGCACAACATATTACTTTTCCCCTGTGTTTTTGCCCTTCTTCCTTTTGCACCCCTCGCCTTTTCTTCCAATGGCTATTTCTTATTCTCCTCTTCTTCTGTATGTTGCTGCTTCGTTTGTACATGAAACGAGTGTCTTTCAACTGACTCTATCAACTAGTATACTTCACTTTGTTTTAAAACTCGAAAGCTTTAATGTTATTCTTCTTAGTAAATAGAAATGATATACCATACAATCTTTGAAGTTTCAAGCATTTTCAATCATACCTACAGATGGATGGAAATCAAAAAATAATTTTAGATCATTTTTTTGGTCAAGATTTTTGTTTTTCAGGTTAAACGTACTTGCATAAAATTTCTTCAGCCAGACATAATTACTCTTTGATTGAATAATTTTATTTTGGATACATTATTATGTGAAAATGTAGCCGAAACAAAAATTTTTGCATGAAATTTAAATGACTTAGAGGTTGAATTGTGATGCCTCTGTCATCAGAAGAGGTAAACTAAATTGAACAACTTCTAGAGTAAATTGAATGCTTGTTTGATTGTTTATGGATAATTTGATATTTATTTCAGTATCTAATCGCTGAGAACAAAAATGTTAGCTGCTAAAGATCTATTGATTTGAAAGGTTTATTTTCAGAAATATCTTCTCTTCAGCTACTTTGGTAGTTGGTTGAAGATGGGTGAGGCCAAAAGGAAAGATTTACTACTAAATTGTTGATGTGGAAAAAATATTGCATACATGCAATCACGGAGAACCTATTAGCAGCCAATGGATTGAACTATAGTTAATGGAGCCCAATAAACATATTTGAAAAGGTAACAAAAGAAAGAAGGTTTGAAGTCCTTAAAAGTTTTAGCAGTCTTTTTGCCATCTGTAATAGACAGAATGGGTGAAAGAGATCTATTGGCTAGGTTAGCCACATTGGTGAGACTTTTTACTCAAAAAATATATTTCATTCGTAACTTAAGCCATATATGTTACTGTTTAACTGCTCTTAGGATATACCAATTTTGGATTTTATAGAAATGTATAGGGGTTATACTATAGTTTCCAGTGGAGAAAAAGACATAACATTGTCACTTGTTTAAAAGGAACATAAGAAAAAGCTCAAACATTCTACAGATTTCAAAAGTTAAAAATATATGTAGCTACTATTGCTATGCTATATTTTGGTGTTTTTATTTTGGAGACTCGGGATTTTTTAAGAAATAGGATCTCTACCTGACAAAGTAGAGTAAGATTTGCGTACGCTCTATCCTCTCCAAAATCTACTTGTGGGATCACGTTGAAGATGTTATTCTTGCTACTGAAAACTTAAGTTTTATATTTTTCATATACTATTTTTTTTTTTTACTCTTTATTAATATTTGTCACTCACTATTTGAAAATATAAAATTTAGGGCCCCGGGCCATGCCCATCTAGTACTATATATAAATCAAAATAAAAATGTTATGTGATCTAATTTATGGAAATCAACTATAAAAGAATTTGAATGCAACGTGGGAAAGTTGGGGTCGGTTGGGTAGGTAGGAGAATGGGTTAATATGGGACTCACGTCATCTGCAAGTCGCAGGTGTCAATGCATCTTACAAGGAGTTATCCACCTTCCTTTTCTTTATTTAACGGCGTTAACAGGGTAAGGCGTAAGGTACGTAGTCCTTCGTGCTTTTACCCCTCCCTTTGGCTTTTGTCCGGACTCTATATTAATAAGTTGAAGTGTAACACCACGTGAATTATCAAAATGTCCCTAAACTATATCGTACGCATAATGCTCTTTCGAAGCTCTGATGGAAAATTCAAAATCGGATTTACGATCAGCGCGAAAAATCAAGTGGAAAAATGATCTCGACCCAATTTTAGAGCAATCGGGTCGAGAAATATTTTTTGCAAAATGATGAAAAACAGTGAGGACCCAAACCCAAGGCACGACGCGCTTGGGACGCGGACCATACTTATTTTTTTCATTAAATTTCGATGAAAAATTTTTGACTGAAAAATCACATTGGAGCGCCTAGTCTGCGATGCGGACTGGACATTCGTAGTGAAATTTTTTTTTTCTTTTCATGAGGAGCATTCTAAACATTTTTCAACCTATTTTTAATATCCCAAAACATATTTCTAAGCTTAAATACGTATGAAAGGGTTTCATAAAACCCATTCTTCCTAAGTCTAAATGAGAGAAACTGAGAGAAAGAGAAAGATGAGAGTTTCAAGTCCAGCGCCAAATTCCTGAAGGAAGTTGGGAATTCTTCAATCCCAGGTATGTACAGCTAACTAAAAGCATGAGATTGTTCTTCCATGTGTCCCATAGATGGTCTTAGATTAGATTGAGGGTTTTTTGAGTCTACACACTTGTTTTCTTGAAGTACTATCTTGAGTTAATTCTTGATTTAAGTTTCTATAATATTAATGAGTTTCTTGTATATAATCTTCTTGAAATTGAGTAATTGATTGGATATATGTTTATGTTTTCATTCACATGAACCCTAATAGAAGACTATGGTTGCTTTTATGCTTTATTTTTGAAAACTAAGATTTAATAGTCGTATGGAGCATATTAAACACTGATGATTTCCTGTAGCATATATTATTGAGTTTTCATGAATATGACTTTTGAGGATGAATAGAAATATGAGGGGGAGTTTTGATGGAATACAAAGATTATTGTGAAACATGAGTATTATCTTTTTATTTGAAAACAATTGATATTCTAATGAGTTTAATGGGATTAAGCATTGAGTCTAAATGATATTTTAAGAACATAATGATAGCAAAGTAAATATACTTTTCATAATAGTTTCATTGATAGATGGTGGAGATAGATGACATGAGTTTAAAGAAGATAGATTTGATAAATAATTGTGCATGTTTTAGTCTTGGAAGCATTATTGAACACCGAGTTGGGTGAGTAGTATCACCCTAGAACTGTGTTTGTCAGCGTAGGATAGTCGTGCAGCATGTTCTGGCGACTCTTGTCCCAATAGTTGGACAATTCTCATTGGATCCAAGTGAGAGAGAGAGATAGACAGACTACGTTCTTTACATTGGCAAGTTTAGGAGGGGTGTGGGCAACAATGCCTATTCATTGTGCCCCACCTAACTTAAAGGTGGCTCGACAGGACAAATGTCGGTTAAGAGAAACTCCCAAGCAACATTGATAGAGTACGAAAATTCTAACAGAATCATTCTTTCTTCCCAAATGAATATTCGAAAGAGCATGATTTACTTTAAACTTGCATATGTTACTAATTTGAGATGAGTTGAATCTTTTGAGTTGAGTTATTGTTATATCCATACTGTTTTACCTATCTCGATTTCATTCAGCTATTTTACATACCGATACATTCCATATACTGATGTCCCTCTCTAGGACTGCATCATTTCATGATGTAGATATACGGGATCGAGACCATCAGCAGGCGCATCGTTGAGGATATTTGGATGATCAATGAATTGGTGAGCCTTCCTTACTTCAGAAGATCTATATGTTATTTTCATCTTGCTTTAGAGTTAGATACTGATTAGCTCTTTATTTTAACTGAGGTAGTCATGGGTCTGTCATTGGCACCACCTAATAGTGATTGAGGCTTCATAAACTAGAGTCGAATTGTTGATTGATAAAATTGTGAGCTAGTTTTTCTCACTAGCCTTTCATTATAATATTATTTTGAGATTAAAGGATTATATGCCCATTTACTGTCTTTTGTTTTTTCGCTGATTAGTAGAATGTATGAATGAATGAATGTGATGAGATCAAGTGGTTCGCTTGGGGACTAGCAATAGTCTTTGAGTGCCGGTTAAGTCTAGGGTACCCCCAGGGGCGTGACAAACTTGGTACCAGAGCACGAGTTCAAGAGTACGAGGGAGTCTATGAAGCTGTGTCTACTAGAGTGCTTATTATTGGTGTGAAGATCTCAACATCCATAATTTGGAGGCTATAGGACATTTAGGAATTGTTTCCCTTCTTTCAGATTCTAAATCGTGCAATAAAAGTTTTTTTCTAAATCGTGCTTTACACGTTTGTAGACCATGTATTCTAGACGCACCGTGGACTTGAAGGATACTATCAGCACCGAGAAGCTTGAGCCTACTACTCAGCTTGTTGTGCATAATCGATGGTTAGAAGAGGACAAGGAGAGTGAGATGGAAAAAGCTTGGGTGTAAGGAGGGAAATAGGTTCCCAGTCTGCATAGTCCTTTGAAGTATATGCCACCACCAATGAGTGCACCTACGTCCAATAGTAGATATAATCTGAGGCCGATGAGGAATTAACCCTTCAAGATTCAGAACCCTTGATCCTGAGGAAGTGTGGCTCGAGGCCGTAAAGGAAAGCCACCATGTGGAAGGTGTGGAAAACTTCATTTGTGGTAGTGTCGATCAGGCACCAACGGTTGCTTCAAGTGCGGACAAGAGGGTTACTTTCAGAGGGATTGTCCGAAGTAGGCTAATCAAGCCCAACCCGCCAGATCTACACCATCAATCAGAGGAAACCAGAGAGATGCTACTCCTAGCACAAGTGAGGCTATAGACCAGTTATATACCGCAATAGTTACCTAGCTCATAGAAACACTCCGCAAGGTTGTGACAGGTATAAGTTGAATCTTTACTTGCTTTTGATGTTATGCATGATAGAAAGTTTATGTTGCCAAGAATTTTAATGTTTCCAACTAGGAATGAGATTTGAATTCTTGTAAAGCCATAAGTAGAGTTGTTACCCCTGAGCTAGAAAGATAATGAGGGAGAGGAGGAGACCGAGTAGTGAGAGTGGTGAATGATTGAGGCGGGTAGTTAGAGATATGTATCCATTAGATAACTAGGAGGGATGAGTCGATGGCCATAAGTTTGATGAAAGAGTTGAAAGTACTTGATGATTTCCATGATGAGATGAGGTATAGAAAGAGAGAGAGTTAGTGTCAGAATATGTTAAGAATATGTTAGAGCGTACCCAAACTAGAAGGAAGTGTATGTTGATGTGTTGTAGTATTCATACTATTGAGGATGAATTGTAGATCATAAATGGGGGAAAAGAGTTCTTTTAATGTGATAGATCTAAATTAGGCTTATGATAGTATGTGAGAGACCATGAGATTCATAGAGTTATAAGCTTACCCAGATAAAGAGGTATAGTAAATGGGTGAGTGGTATTGAGTTGTGAAGAATAGATGTGTTGATTGAATACTCGTTATGGGATTTTAGTGGGATTATGTTCCCTAAATACTTATCTAGTAGTTGTAAGTTAGTGTTAGAGAAGAGTGTGATAAAAACACATGTTAGTACTAGACCCTAAGCTTGAATTTTGAGGAGTAGTGTGAAAGGGGAGATAGTGTCATGAGAGTGATAGTCTTAGTTGCAGATTGTCTCTAACAAACTTGCCATAGTGTATGGAGATGTTAATTTGTAAGGAAACTGATGCTATAGGTAGGGTACAAGTGCCCTTTAGGTGAGACTAATGAAACGAGGATAGCTCAATAGATAAGAGGAGACCGGAGATGTGTATACATGATTATGTAAAGATGTGTGAAGCTCTAACTCATGACTGCTATAAGAATCTAGATAATATCTTTGAGTTCAATAGGAAGTAAGTTGAGGTAGGCATTTTGTGTCATCTCGAACAACTAGGTTGATTAGGGGTTTATTGATAGATAATGAGGAATTTTCCATTATAGTCTAAGTCTTATATAGATGGGTTTATGAGAACATAAAAATTGAGTGTTAGCAGACAAAAGAAGAGGTTAGATTGCAAGAGGCATGGGAAATGGTTAGGTATACCATAAGAATAGTAAATATAGATAGATTCCCATGGAGGCAGGAAAAGAGTCAAGAGTGATATTATCAAAAAGAGTCTGAGTGATTAGTTATATATATGCAACTATAGCATAACAGAAGAGTTTAAGACATTGTTGTGGATAGTGATTTCTTGACTAAATAGAGGTATGTTCTTACAGCCTAGTAGAGGAAATTGATTCCCAAATTTAGAGAGAGGACCTTAAGAACTAAGGAGGAGATGACGAAGTGGTAGACTGAAGTAGATCGTGAGTTTGATAGAGATGGGCTGATCGAGATAAGACATCAGTTCTTGTCATATCATACGTTCCTTATTCTTCTATTGAGGTGATACTCTCTTCACGGTTGGTATGCGACTGCTGCACCTGTGGTCTAGTCTCATATACCACTTATTGATTACTATTCGAGTGGGGAGGATGAAAAGCGAATGAAGTCATTCATTAATTTTGATCTTACCCCATTGATCTGAGTGTTTCCACTCCTATGCTAAATAAGATGCGACCCGAGTTTCATACTACGTATGATTTTATAAACTCCGAATGGGTCCTGATAGATGAGAGAGAGCATAATATATGAATGTTCTCAGATAAGATTTCTTGAGTGAATCGTGCTAATGATCTTTCGTTCCAAGCTCTTTGAATAATCCAGTTTTCTAATCTTGATAGAAGTATTAATGATAGTAGGCGAGTTATGGGTGATAGGATAGAATGAGTGCTCCTGAATTGTGATAATGGAATTGAGTTCCTATCTTTGAGTTGATGTTCCTTTTGAGCCTCTGCGTACTTGAATATACAAGTTCTTCATAGTACTCGTGCCTAATAATGATAGTGGAGATAAAGTTTAAACTTTAGACATTGTGTTCGAAGTCTATTCATTAGCAAATTCGAGCAACTGAGTATTTGAGTTCTTGATGGTATTCATGCTTATTTTGCATGGAGAGGTAGTAGTTTGAGGTTTCACCAAAAGGGAAGATAATGAGTTCCTCCAGGTCCAAATTATGATACTGATAGTAGTAGACTGAGAGTGGGGCGTAAAGGAGGAGGAATGAATGTAGCATTGTTGTGGTGCTGGTGTTGAACTTGTGTCATGTAGGGATAGAGATAGGAAGAGGGAAAAAGATGAGATCCAATAATGTGCAATAGATAGGTAGGAGTAGGTGGGTGTAACTTCGAGTGAGAGTTCGTTGAATGGTGAAGATAGAGGTGTTTAGTAGGCTTGAAGATTCTAAGACATAGTTGAAGTGGACAGAGTGATAGGCTTGAATGTATAGTTGTTATTACATAAGCATTGATGATAGACTATTGAAGACTTCGTGATAAGGAATTCAAGTAAGGATATGGGGGGTAGTGAAGAGGACTAGTGAGCTTTTGATGAAAGCCATGCTGATGTTTAGAGTTGAGTATTGAGGATTAGCCTTGTAAGATATTCTCATCTCGTGAATGACACCTTGAGGCTTTGAAGTAGGTTTGAATGGAAGAGGAGGAGGTGAATAGATGAAAACTGGAGTAAGAGTTATAGGCTTAAGTTGAAGGAGTAGAGCACCATGAAAGGGAGTACAATTGAGACGAGGTGCTAATCTTGATAGTTGAACATAAAGTCTTATGTATCGATGGTACCATTCTCCATTAGAGTTGATGGATTCCTTCTTGAGTTTGAAGGACTGATTATCAAAGTGTTTAAGCGATTCGAATTGATTGAGTTTTGGCGTTCTATTTGTGCTTGATAGTGAAAATTCTAAAAGAGTATCTCTACTCTTGATCTAGACCGATTTGTCTATTCTGAGTGACTTGTGACTGTCCAGATTAGCTGATTGAGTATTGAAACGAGTATTGATTTTTATTTGCTCCTCACGATGAGAATGTCTAAGGTAATTTCCTTACCTTTAACTAAATAGATTGTCTTTTTTTGAGTCTATTATTTACTCTTGAGTTCAAATAGAGTTAATTGTTGATTGAGATAGGGTCGAAAGATTGATTGAAAGTGTGAATGTTAAAATGAATCATGAGCCTATTCGCGCCTTGATATCTACCTTTACTCATCATTCGAGGACGAATGATCCCAAGGGGGATATAATGTAACACTCCTTAAAATTATCGAACCGTCCCTAAAATGTGTCGTGCGAATAACGCGTCTTTAAAAGCTTCAATGGGAAATCTGAGACTGGATTTGCGATCAGTGCAGAAAATCAAGTGGTAAAATGGTCTCGCTCCGATTTTAGAGCAACCGTGTCGAGAAATATTCTTCGCAAAATGATAAAAAATAGTGAGGATCCACGCCTAGGGCACGACGCTCCTAGGACGCGGACGACACTTATTTTTTTCATTAATTTTTGACGGAAAATTTTTGACGAAAAAATCACATTGGCGCGCCCAGTCCACGCCATTCGTAGTGAATTTTTTTCTCTTCTTTTCATGAGGAGCATTCTAAACATTTCTCAACCTATTTTTATTTGCCCAAAATATATTTCTAAGCTTAAATACGTACAAAAGAGTTTCACAAAACCCATTCTTCCTAAGTCTAAAAGAGAGAAACTGAGAGAAAGAGAAAAGAGAAAGAGGAGGGTTTCAAGTCCAGGGCCAAATTCGTGAAAGAAGTTGGGAATTCTTCAATCCCAGGTATGTAAGGCTAAACCAAAAGAATGAGATTGTTCTCCCATGTGTCCCATAGATAGTCTTAGATGAGAATTGAAAGTTTCTTGAGTCTACACACTTGTTTTCTTGAAGTACTATCTTGAGTTAATTCTTGATTTAAGTTTCTATAATATTAATGAGT
>JAABOM020000012.1:15519954-15543887 GCA_011800125.2 Solanum clarkiae | reverse complement strand
TTGTCCATCTTTTCACATAATGTATATGCATTAATTGACCCTGGTTCTACACTATCATACATCACTCTACTAGTTGCGGGGAAACTCAAGAGAATACCCGAATTACTGAACAAGCCATTTGAAGTGTCTACACCAATCGGTGAATCTATTATAGCTAGAAGGGTTTATTATGATTGTGTAGTAACTATTTGTAATCGTGATACATTGGCTGACCTTATTGAACTAGATATGGTGGAATTTGCTGTTATACTGGGTATGGATTGGTTAGCTCGTTATGCTACTGTGGATTGCCGAACTAAGAGAGTATATTTCTACTTTCCAGATGAGGCAGTCCTTGAATGGAAAGGCAATGTTGGGGCATAAAAATGGAAGTTTATTTCTTACTTTAAGGCCAAAAAGATGATATCTAAGGGTTATATATGTCACTTAGTTAGAGTAAGGGATATATAGGCAGAATCACCAACTCTTCAGTCGGTTCCAGTAGTGAATGAATTTGTTGATGTGTTCCCTGAAGAACTCCCAGGCTTACCTCCAGCACGAGAAATAGATTTTGGAATTGACTTACTTCCAGGCACTCAACCTATTTTTATCCCTCCGTATAGAATGGCTCTGGCAGAATTATGTGAGTTAAAAGAGCAGTTAAAAGACTTATTGGATAAGGGTTTCATAAGACCTAGAGTGTCTCCCTGGGGTGCACCGGTGTTATTTGTACGCAAAAAGGATGGTACCTTGAGAATGTGTATCGATTATCGACAACTGAACAAGGTGACCATTAAGAATAAATATCCCCTCCCTAGGATTGATGATTTATTTGATCAGTTACAGGGTGCCAAATGCTTTTCAAAAATTGATCTGGGATCAGGTTATCACCAAGTAAGGGTGAAGGAGCAGGATAAACCCAAGACAACTTTCAGAACATGCTATGGTCATTTTGAATTCCTTGTTATGTAATTTGGGCTAACAAATGCACCAGCAGTTTTTATGGATCTGATGAACAGGATATTCAAGCCATTCTTGGAAGTGTTTGTAATAGTGTTTATAGATGACATTTTGGTATATTCAAGATCAGAGGAGGACCATGCAGATCACTTGCGACAGGTATTGCAGACTCTTCGTGACAGAAAGCTATATGCCAAATTTTCCAAATGTGAATTTTGGCAAAAATCAGTGGCATTCTTGGATCATATTGTATCTGATAAGGGAATAAGGGTTGATTCACAAAATATAGAAGCTTTGAAGGATTGTCCAAGACCTATAACCCCCACTAAAGTTCGGAGCTTCCTAGGCTTAGCAGTTTATTAGAGGAGGTTTGTTGAAGGGTTTTCTTCTATTTCTCTACCTCTGACAAAGCTGACACATAAGGAAACTAAGTCCAATGGAATGATGCATGTGAAAGGAGCTTCCAGGAGCTGAAAAATAAGCTAACTTCTGCACCTGTGCTAGTACTTCCAGAAGGCATTGAAGGATATGCTGTGTATTGTGATGCTTCAGAAGTTGGCTTGGGGTGTGTACTGACACAATATGGTGGGGTAATTCCTTATGTATCTAGGCATTTACGTCCCCATGAGAAAAACTACCCAACTCATGATCTCGAGCTAGCAGTAGTGGTATTTGCTTTGAAAATATGGCGCCATTACTTATACGGGATCCATGTTGACATATATACTGATCATAAGAGCCTGTAGTACATCTTTAAGTAGAAAGATCTAAACCTGAGACAACGACGATGGCTAGAGCTAATCAAGGATTATGACGTTGATATACTATACCATCTAGGGAAAGCAAATGTAGTAGCTGAGTCTCCAAAGGAAGGGGTTATTGTGCATAATACTGCGGAGTCTTCATTGGTAATGGAGGTGAAAGAAAAACAGTTCGAGGATCCTGCTTTATGACAACTGAAGGAAAAGGTGAGTCAGGGTGTGATAAAAGGCTTTAACCTTGCACAAAATGGAGCACTTTATTATCAAAATAGATTATGTGTGCCTGATATTAGTGGGTTAAGGAGGAGAATAATGGAGGAAGTCCATCATTCCCGATATTCCATCCATCCAGGATCGACTAAGATGTACCATGACTTGAAGGGGGTGTTTTGGTAAGGAGGCATGAAAAAGGACCTTGCAGAATTTGTAGTTCAATGTCCAAACTGCCAACAGGTGAAAGTAGAACACCAAAAGCCAGGAGGGTATATGCAATGTATAGAACTTCCCACATGGAAGTGGGATTTGATTAATATGGATTTTGTTACAGGTTTGCCTCGCTCATCTCAGAAGTTTGACTCCATATGGGTAATAGTTAATAGACTCACAAAGTCAGCACAATTCTTGCTAGTCAGGAGTGATTACACAGCTGAAGAATATGCCAAGCTATACCTTAAAGAGATAGTCAGGCTACATGGAGTCCCAATCTCCATTATATCCGATCAAGGAGCCCGATTCACCTCAAAGTTTTGGAAGTATTTCCAAAGGAGTTTAGGGACCCAAGTGAATTTAAGTACAACTTTCCACCCCCAAACAGATGGTCAAGCAGAACGCACCATTCAAACACTTGAAGATATATTACGAGCTTGTGCATTGGACTTTAAAGGTAGTTGGGTGGACCAATTGCCACTTATTGATTTTGCCTATAACAATAGCTACCACACGAGTATAAAAATGTCACCTTACGAAGCCTTGTATGGAAGGAAATGTAGATCGCCAATTGGATGGTTTGAAGTGGGTGAAACTAACTTACTTCGGCCGGATCTAGTACAACAAGCCATGGAAAAAGTTAAGGTGATACAGCCACGACTAGAAACAGCCCAGAGTCGACATAAATCATATGTGGATGCTCGGAGAAGAGGACTGGAATTTTCAGTAGGTGATTGGGTACTTTTAAAGGTGTCTCCAATGAAAGGGATTATGAGATTTGGTAAGAAGGCAAGATTGAGTCCACGCTACATAGGGCCATATCAGATTATTAAGAGGGTTGGACAGGTTGCATAAGAACTAGAGCTACCCAGGAGCTTTCAATGGTTCATCCAGTTTTTCATGTCTTAATGCTTCAAAAATGCATAGGTGACCCATCCCGTATCACTCCTATTGAGGATGTACAAGTTACAGAAGATCTTACCTGTGAAGAGGTACCTGTTGCCATTCTAGACCGTTAAGTTAAGAAGATAAGGAACAAAGAAATAACTTCAGTTAAAGTACTTTGGAGGAACCAGCAAGCAGAAGAGATAACATGGGAGGCTAAGGATGCGATGAAATCAAAGTATCCTTACTTATTTGAAGCTAAAGAGAAAGTCCAACATACAGAATTGGGACACTAATAGGTATGTGTTACTGAATACTTATGTGTTGCTAAAGTCTGTGTAAGTAGAGGTTTAAACTTAGCTAAGCCATCTAATTATGCTGACATTCGAGGACGAATGTTCCTAAGGGGGGGAGGATGTAACACCCCACACCTTACAATACTAGTACAATTCAAATGAAATATGACATGATTTGGTTAAATTAGCGCAAGTTTTCAAAAGTGCTTAAATCTCACGTTAATGGGCTATATGTGCGTCTAGCGCTTAAGAAGGTCGAGTGTATACATGTTTTGTGCCGAAGTGAGGAGATTACAGCCTTAAAATAAAGTGAGATAGTTGAGGTGCTTGTAGGACTTAGGAAGCAAGTAGGTGAGTCAGCTACTTGCTTAGCTTAAATTGCTAACTAAACGGAGACGAGACCCGACGTCGAATTTGTCCAAGTTTGATTATGAATAAAGTCCATGTTAAGGGTGTAACTTGGACCCATGTTTTAGCATCTTAAATGGACTATATGATCAGCCCAATAAGGATATAAAGATAGCCCAAGACCATTAAAATATTCTTAGCAAGTTTGGCCCAACTAATTAAGAAGAAGAAATCTGAAAAATGGGCAACAAAGGCCCATGTATTTGGAGCTCCAAACGGCCCAAGTGAAATGAGGAAGGAGCTACATCACCTACTTAGTGATGTAAGGCTTAAGTAGACTTAGTAAGTCGGCATAAGTCCCATTTTAAAAAGGGCCAAAGCAGCTCCCACAAAGCTATTGTTCACTTGACCTTACAAAAAAAAAATAGTTTTGCTTTCAAAGTTCTCTCAACGAATCTTGACTTGCAAAGCAGCAAAAAAAGAACTTCTAGGGTTCTTATGTAAGATCTATACCTTGAAGATAGTGGTAAATAAGCTTACATATGTTTTTAGTATGCTTTTACTATGAAAAATAAGAAGTATATGTTAGTGTGATTGTGCTGAAATTTCTGGACAGATTATGTGCTAAGGAGTCTTGTGCACTTTTCTTGTTAATTAAGTATTTTTTCTCTTGTTGGTTGGCTTTCCTATGAGCTAATACCTATGTATTTGACAAAAGTTGGAATTTCAATAGTGAAAATGGTCTGATTAACTATGTTTACAGTTCACAAAAGTGAGTCCCTATATGATATGACAATTGTGTGTTTCGTTTGATCTTATGGACTATTGGATTGAATGCTACTGCTTGACGTCCTTGATGACTGATTTTCTACTGTTCTAAGACTAGTTCATGGCTGTTTATATGTTAAAATGTTGCTGGAACAGTTTGGTTAAGATTGGAATAGGTTTAGAGATGTCGACATCGGAATGTAGCGAAGGGAAGTAACGTTATGCTGCCCGTTTATAGATTGTATCGAATGGTTATGTGCTGTATTTTATGGGCTGTTGTAAGGCTGGTATGGCATCAGAGTAGTTTGAACATGATGTGTATAAGTGAATGTGCACTAGGGAATACGATTAGAGGCAAAATGGTTGAAAGAATACGCTATGGTTCGTAATTGCCCGCTTGCTGCCCATGTACTATTTTCTTATGTGATTGAGGTACCAAGGTGTGTCTATTGGCTATTAATGTTAGTTTTATCCCCTACTATGTTGTAAATAAGTATTTGGCACAAGGGAAGGTTATCTCGAAGTAGTAACAAGGTCATACAATGAGGTGTGTAAGGTTATTTGATATTGTATCATTTGGCATGAAACATAGATCCTTCCTTGGCACATAAAGGCACTTGGCAACTCTGACATAACTATTAACTGTGTCTCCATCCTTTGACATGTTCATATGATTCCATACATAGTCACTTTCAAATCTGGTCACATACATGAATACCAAGATACATGTATTCCTTTTTGCCAAAAAAAGTTCACGAGGTGTTCCATTTCATATGCATTTTATTATTTGTGTAACGTCCTTTTTTCCATTGTCATACTGTCTTGTATAGTTATCTACATGTCACACGCTACATTTATAGTCATACAGCTCCAATATTATGACCACTACAAGAATCATTTCAAAGGTAATTGAAAGATCAAGTATACAGTTTTGATGGGTGGTAGTTCGAGGGGGTTCATCGAGAACCTAGCATAGGGACGATCCGGATACAGGTTACAGGGGCTAGCCAGAGGGGGTTTATTGAGAACCTAGCATAGGGACAATCCCGATACAGCTTCACCACTGATCAATTGGTTGCTTACAGCTGTGCACAGATTTTACAGTACGGATTTTACAGTAAATGTAAAGTGATAGAAAGGACATAAACTACATGATTCCACAGTATAACTAAGGGTGGTCCCTGATCTTTCACAGATACATGGTTTCATTTGAGTTATTACTTTATATACAGTTTATCCTGCCTTACATATCTGTACATTATCCCGTACTGACGTCCCTTACAGGGGACCTGTATTTCATGCTGCAGGTATAGGTGCTAATAGATCTCCCAAGTAGGAGTGCAGGATATTCAGCTGCTGTCATCAAGCTCTAGGTTGCTTCGGGGCTTTGTACATGTCTAGAGCTTACATGTTTTTATTGTACAGTTAGTTGAGGCGGGTCCTGTCCCTACCCTTAGCAGATGTCTTTCTTCATTTAGAGGCTTTGTAGACTATGTAAAGTAAAATGTGATCATATCTCGTACTTTAAGTACCGTGGCCCCAACGACCTAGTCATATGCATTTATTTTGGTTTGTCATCACTGTTTATCTGTCTTAAAGGCATGTCAAACGTAGAAACCTCTTATAATATGTATAGAACGCATATAATTACAGGTTGGTTCTTCCGAGACTTATCGGCAACGGGTGCCGGTCCACCCTACGGGACTTTTGGGCGTGACAGAAATAATAGACAATAGAACACTATACGACCAAACTACCTATAGATGTACAACCCAATATAATCTTCAGCACCATAGGTTGTTTTAATTGTTAGGATGTGAGCCGATTTTGGTCATCCTATCAACAATGACCTATATAGACTCAAAATACTTTTTAGTCTTAGGTAAGCCAATCAGAAAGTCCATGTTGATATCTTCCAACTTCCAAGTGGGAATCTCAATATCTTGGGTTAGGCCACTTGACTTTTGATGTTCGGCTTCAACTTATTGGAAGTTATGGACCTAACTATAAACTGTGCAATATCTCTTTTCAAACCACTCCACCAATACACTTCTTTTAAATCCCTATACCTCTTTCTAGAACTAGAGTGAATAGATATGATGAATTATGTGCCTCTTTCAAAATCAAGTCTCTCAATCTATCAATATTTGGTACACACAATTTACCTTGATGTCTAAAAGCACTATCTCCCCCTTGGGAGAAACCTTCTACCTTGCCTTGTTTTATCAAAGCCTTTGATTTTAACAAAGTGGGGTCAAGGTCTTGTTTGAATTTGACCTCTTCAATTAAAGAATACTTGGAATCACTATACCTCCATCTTTGCCTTCATCCAACCTAACTCCCCATCTAGCTAATCAATGAACTTTTTTTTGTTAGGATCCACTTTGACTCTCTAACCCGACACCACTTGCCCAATGAATACAATCTTTTTCAACCAAAATTCATATTTTAATACTTGGCAACCAATTTTTCTTCTCCCAAGGTTTACAACACTACCCTCAAATGCCTCACATGCTCTTCCTCTTTCCAGGAAAAAATCAAGATGTCATCAATGAATACTACAATAACATATCAAGATAGGATCTAAAGAGCCTCTTCATGAGATACATAGATATTGTCGGTGCATTAGTTAGGCTAAAAGATATCACTACAAATCCAAAATGCCCATACTTTGTTCGAAAAGTTATTTTAGGGATATCATATTACCTTACCCTCATTTGATGGTATCCGAGTCAAATATTAATATTAGAAAAATGACTAGTCCCTTGCAACTGGTCAAATGAGTCATCTATCCTTGGTAGAGGATACTTGTTCTTCTTGGTGGCTTTGTTGAGTTAGTGGTAGAGGATACTTGTTCTTCATGGTGGCTTTGTTGAGCCATCCTTCTTCCTTACAAACAACACTAGTGCACCCTAAGATGACTTGCTAGGCCTAATAAATTTCTTCTCCAATAAATCTTTCAATTGGTCCTTTAATTCTTTCAATTTCGTCGGGGTCATACGATAAAGAGGAATGAAAATGTATTGAGTATCGAAAAAATGGTTTATACCAAAATCTATTTTCTTTTTTGGGAGGAATGTCGAGGAGTTCATCAGAAAATACATCAAGAAACTCATTGACCATTGGAACTGACTCAATAGGAGGGACTTTAGACTCAATATACGTAACCCTTACAAGATGGTAATGCAACCCTAACAATCAATTTCTGAGCCTTAAGACGAGAGATTAACCTACTCTTAACCATTGAATCATGACCTTTCCACTCAAGGATTGGTTCATTTGGAAATTAAAACTAAACTTTATGGGTCCTACAATCAATAGAAGCATGATATGCATGTATCCAATCCATCATAACAATAATATCAAAATGTACTATGTCAAGTTCAACGAAATCACAAGGCAATACTTTATGCAATATAGACATAGGACAACCCCTATAAACTCTTCTAGTGACAACAGACTCACCAATAAGGATAGACACCTCAAAGGGTTCACATAATAATCCAGCACATACATCAAACCCATTAGAAACAAATGGGGTAATGAAAGATAGAGTGACACCCAGATAAAACATACACATCATAATTATAAACCTTTAACATATCAGTAATAACATCAGGCGCCTTATCCATCCTTTGCCTTCCTTGAAGAGCATAGAATTGGTTGTGACGTGGAGCACCCCTTTATTGACCACATTGTACTTTTTGATCCCTATGAGCATTTCATCCTTGAGGATGGCCATCTTTACCCTGTTTTGAGCATGTGCACAATCAACAATCTTGTGGCCCATCTTGCCATATCCAAAATATGCACCCATATTCCTCCAGCATGTGTTGCCATGATCCTTCCTTATTTTGGGCACCTAGAAGGATTTGGTCCACCATTACCACTTTAGACTTTAAGGTTCGGCACTCTATATTTGGCAAACCTTTTGTGAGATAATTGAGATGGTCTTTGGCCTTGTTGGACATGGACACTACCACATAGCTTAGCATGTGAAAGTCTACATTCAAATTGATCCTTCTTTCTCCCTTCCTTGGAGGCCAATAGACAAGCCCTTATCTTATGTCCAATACTTCCACAAATAAAAAAACCCTTGATGCCGACCAAACCCTTTCCTTGGTGCTTCTTGCCACATCTTTGACAAATGGCGAAAAGGCATTTTCCTTTGCTGGACTTTGGCTTTGGAACAACAATTAAAGATGAAGTACTGCCAACTTGGGCTTTCTTAGCCTCTCTCTCCCTTATCATTATTTGATATCGAAGAAGTGACCATTTGCTGACTTAGTTAAGTGATCGCAGCATGGGCCAACAACCATAGGGAATATCGAAACTCTGCCTTAGAAACTTCGGTGCTGAAGGATTGACCTTTAAGTGAAAGATGGTTACCATCTTATCCATAATTCTGATTGGTCCAAGATATATTCTGAAATATAGAGGATGCGAGTCAGAAATTAAACTTAGAAGATTTAGCCCTATCACATAATATAGATCATGAAGAAGTGAATCATTTTCTAAACGCCTCATAGTCTCCTATTCATAGTTGTGGGGCACTTCACAATCATAAACAAGACTCTATTTGATGTGGTGTGTCAGATTTTAAAGGACCATTTAAAAACCTAGTTCTTTGATACCAAGTTTGTCATGATCCAAGCCTAGGATCTAGATGTGACACGACGAATGAGAACCCGAATGAACCCCAAACAAATCTCTAAGTATAAGTAAGTACATCCTTCGTTATGGAAGCATAGGAAAATCTCAAGCAATTCAATCTAGAGGGAACCAATATTTGGCCTCAAATTATGGGAATAAAAAGGGATACGAATTGTTACCATCAAATAACAAAAAAAGACTAAAGGGAGGATAAGTAGGACTTAAGCTATGGGAATAGGGGCCTAGGACTTCCATCATATGCCATCAACATCCAACAAATACATACAAGGGATAAGGACAAAAGGAAGTCCTCATAAATACATAAGCATTATAAGAGTCAAGCTCATCACATATATCCAATGACACCTCTAAATAAGAGTGGACTGGGGGCCAAGACATCTTCCAGGCTCACCCTCAAAAGGAAATATCCAAAGTAGACAAGTCTTAACATAAGCATGAATGAAATTGGCTGTTTTATCCAGAATGGAGGACTCACTAATAGCAAATCTTCAAGCAAGCCAACTAGTTGAAGGAGGATGAATAGGAGCTCTAGTACCTACATGGTTAGATCATGTAGGCAAAAAGTATGCGTTAGTACTTGAAATGTACTATGTATGCAAGATGCATTGCAACAAAAGATCATAAGACATACTAATCAAGATGCATAATCATATGCAATAGATATAAGTTCAATATGACATGAATAATCACTGCCTTAGTCAACTCATGCATAGTAAATAACCAAAGCACATAACGTATCATACATATATAGGAATACACTGTAACCAACATGTAAGACCATGCGAGTTATTGTATGGAATCTTAATGTTCACTCCACACTGAAAAAGAAGTGGTCTACTTTGTGTAGGTAAATCATACACTCACCTTACGATATGACCTTTTTAGTAGGTGTAACCAAATGTCCTACCTTACAGCATGACCTTTTTGATAAGTAATAGAAGATGTCCTTACCCTACAACATGTTCTTTTTGGTAGGAGTTACAAGTTATCCTTACCTTACGACATGACCTTTACGATTGGTATAACAAGATAACATATGGTGGCACATAGCTAAGGGATAATGGATACCAACCATGGTCCTCTCTATACTATTTCAACATCCCACATAATACTTAAATCATATACAATAGTCATATCCTATATAACTTCATAATTCATAGTAATATCATAGGAGTAGCTCATCAAAATCATCACATCATAATGTCAAAGAGGGGCTTCATATCATTCATAAATTTCACCTCATTCTCATAGGTTTATAGCATGCTTATTAGCTCTTAACATAACAACATTCATAACTTGTATATCTTACAATAAGTCATTCACCAGCATAAGAAGCTTGTCTTATAAATTTAGTCAAAACATGGTAGGTATATGTATTGAAACTTAAAATAATGCAATTCAAGAATACAGAACATAAGACGAGTAAACTAAAATCATTTAAAAAACATTCAAAATAATCCACCATCCTTATAGTAAAATCTTTAGTGTGGGTATCGTGAAAAGTCATCTTAAAATTCAAAATCTTCATATTACCGTATCATGCATAGCCTTAAATAATCAAAGTCAACTCATAGGATGAACCCTTGATGGGTATTCATGCACAATCAACCAATCCCTGATAAAATCCAACTTAAATCATGCTCATAGTGAATGATAAGAAGTACCCATAAAGAAACAACCCTTAAATTCACGAAATTTCATTAAAAAGGAGAGTTGGGCTGCATGGGTGGAAGAGCTCATAGATGGAGATGCACACACCTTAATCTTGTAATTAAATGAGGGAGAGTTGAGGAGATTGAAGGAATTACTTGAGTCCTTGAATTCTCAATGAAATCTTTAGAGTATCTTGGAATTGATTGAGTAATTTGATGGGGATTTCAGAGGATTTTGAGAGTGTTTGAGTAAGAATTAGGGACAAAATGATTGAATAATTGATGAATTCCATTCATAAGAGTGTTAGGTTATGATCCAGTTACCCCCTCTTGAAATAGAAATTTTTAGAAGAATTTGTACTATGGGAAAACTGGTGGACGGGCGACGCGCCTTGGTTTCCAAATAGTGTAATTTTACGTGAAGTTCAATTTTCTCTTATTTTGGCCTAGGAATGAGTTTTGGCTATTTTTTAACTATCGAGGGACTAGTCCGCAACATGAATTGGTTGTACACTCTTCTGGTGAAGGCCAAAATCAACCAAAAAGTTATTTTTCAATACAGGTGACCTAAAAATCAAAGGCAACCCTTTTCTTACACAATTTTTCCTCTTGAAAAAGAATATGAAGTTGAATTTGCAAATTAACGCATAGATTTTTCGACATTCAAGATAGTCATCCTAAGAAAATTTCGAGTCCGTGGAAGGTGTTACAAAAATAAAGATGAGTTCTAACACAATGAGATGGAAATCAGTAACATCAGATATCAAAAGTTCACTATAATCTCCAAAAATCCTTAGCCTACACAGAAGAAAGTCAACAACAAAAATCCCGCACTATAGTCTGCAAGAGGCAAATCTGCGGTATGAGTACCAAACAAATGATACTCTGTAAGCATAGGTCAACTGAGCTCTACAGATAAAGAAAGTATAAACAACATGTAAATAAGGCAGGCATATAACACAAGTAATGAAATAATAGCCAGGATAACACCTAATCAAGTATATGAGATGATGAGGAGAATAGAAGAAGCGTACCTAGAAGAATCAGGTCTACCATCTACTAGCAAGAAGGAAAGGCTAAAGAATCTACTCACAAGAGAGCTAGTGACCCAAAAAAATCAAGGGTCTAATAACAATCGAGAACTTAGAGACTACCAACTCAACCTTAAAGGATACATACTCAACCAATGAGGGAATGAGTTACTACACAAAAAATAACACAAGTAAAAGTAAGCATTGGAAAATAATAATCAACCAACGTCCCATTCCACCAGCAATATTATCAGCAAGAAGAACCCTGGTCGGCATCCCATATATCGGGAGGACTAAGCAACAAATAATATACCGATGATAGCGATGTTTGTGAATTCATGAGTCCCCTCTGACGCGTATAACCACAAGTGTCGTACAACCTATCTTAGCACTTATGGACAATGAGAACTCCTATTTATAGTTGTAGGCAGGGGCAGATCTACGTTTAGCACAGAATGAACCTCCTTCATAAAAAAATAACACTGTATATATACTATTAAAATTTTAACTTATGTATATATTTTTAACATTGAACCCACTAAACGTATGACAAGAGATTAGCCCAGCGATAAGAGGATTCAGAACTAGATTATCTGCATGGTCACGGGTTCAAACCTGATTGCGAGCAAAATGTTTTTTAATCTTTGCGAGTTGGCAGCTTGATTTTAAGCTTTTTAATTAAAAATAAATACAACGATGTCATTTTGTAAATTGTAATGGATAATTTTTATATTTTAAATTCCTAATTAAAGATTCAACAAATAAAAAATTCCTCTTTTCTAGGGATTTCAATATTTTAATTTTTTTCTTCAAAAGAGTCTCTTCCATTGTCGACCATCATTCCAACTTCCATGACCTTCCCTCTATTGGTCATTGGTTGCTGCTGCTGTCATCACCGGATCACTGCCTCAAAACAAAGCTAAATAGAATCTACTTTTTTTAATCCTCATCAAAATATCACCAATCAACAAAATTTCATCTTACCACATAATTTGATGAATTTCAAGGCATTTAACATGGAACATTCAAATAATTCATCCGTACTCTAATACCCTTTGAAGAAAAAATAATGGAGCAAGAACAATAAGTCATGTACCTTTTCGATTCGTAGTGGTTGTTGTTGTTGCCGCCAAGTCAATTTTGCCTTAGATCAAATGCTTTTTATTAAAAATTTTATATTAATGTCCACAACTAAATGCCTCTTGTGTACATTGATGAATCTAGGATCGAAATTCTTTTTCTGATTTTTTTAGTTTTCTTTTCTTATTATTGTGTATTTTTCCTGTAACTTTCAAAGTAGTAACTTACATCTCCACTACCATTAGGAGACCACATGTCCTCCTTCAAATAGGAGCATGATTGGGTAGTTAAAAAATTGCTCTCTCTTTTTTTTTTTCAAAAAAAGAAATTGGACAGTTATTATTTGAATTAACAATACCACTTTTAGTTTTAAAATCAAATATATTCATAATTCAAAGATCGGATAAGATTGAATCAAGTTGGTTCACATGGGCGATCCATGATCTTAAAAAAATCTTACATTCTGCTCACTGTTGTTGGACATCGGTGATCATCCAAGGATCAATTTCTTCTTTAATCTTCATTCAACTACTGTCTACTCATGCCTGTCAGTTCATGATTCCTTAATTTTTTGTTAATATTTTAAAAATTTTGTATACTAGATTTAGTATTTGTTAATGTGGTCTTTTATTTAGATAAATTAACTGAGACATTCATTCTTCTTCATAATTTTATTTATTTTTCATATGAATATTTCAACTTTATTCACTGATTTCATATTTATGAAAGTTATAATTTTTTTATTTCGCTATGATTAATTCTATATATTTGTTCATTTGGTGCAAACTTTCAACCTGTATTGACTAAAGCATCCAATTTTTTTTCATGTTTATAACTTTTTTTGGTCCTTATTAATTATTATGCATTTAATTCTTCTAAATTCTAACTAAGTTCTTACTTTACAAATGTTCATGAAAAAGTATTTTACTCAAGTATCAAAATCAAGTTTAGCCTCTCATAGTCATAGTCAATCTAACCAAGAAAAAAATGCCAATCATTCAAAAGTACCATTATATTTCCTCAAGAATTTGACTTGAGTTCTTTAAAATTTGATCTTGGTGAAAGAACCCCAATATTAGATTATCATTCAAATCATTGTGATGTATTAAAAGAGAATATCTTATGAATGTCCTTGTCAACCTCATTTGGACGTGTATGAGTATCCTAAAATAAATAGTTCTGGATCAATGCATCATTTTAATCATGAATGGTTTAATGATACATATCATGATTAGTTAGAGTATAGTATTAGTAAAGATGCAGTCTATTATTTATATTGTTATTTGTTTAAAGACCATAATATTCATATAGGAGGAGGTGAAGTATTTTCAACTATTGGATTTAAGAATTAGTATAAAAAGAGTAGTCCTGACAAACATATTGGTTTACCTAATAGCGTACGTAATCAATCAAAAGAGAAATGTCAAGATTTATTACTACAATGATAGTCTATTCAATTTGCATTTGAAAGGCAATTGAATCAAATTAAGTATAGATATTGGATCTGCTTAAGTGCTTTGATTGATGTAGTAAGACTTCTCGTGATTTAGGAATTTGCGTTTTGAGGTCATGATGAATCTAAATCATCAGTAGTGGTAAATTCCTTGAAATTCTCTCATGGTATGTAAAAAAGTTTGTGATTATGTATTAGAATATTCTCCTCAAAATGATCAAATGAATTCTCCCATGATTCAAAAAAAATTGTGAGTGTATGTAAGATAGAGACTCTAAAAGGTATTCTTGAAGAATTAAATGATGATTGATTTGCCTTATTAGTTTATGAATCCTTTGATGTGTTCACAAAAGGAGCAAATGACTATTGTATTTTGATATATTGATAAAAAAAGATTTGTGATAGAGCAACTTATTGACATTATTCATGTTCAAAATACCAATGCATTAGCTTTAAAGAATGTAGTTATTAATTTACTTGCTCAACATTCTTTGAGTCTATCATATATCCGTGGACAATGCTCTTATAGGGAAAGTAATATGTAAGGTGAGATCAATGACCTTAAAATGTTGATTACGCAAGAAAGTTGATTGACTCATTTCGTTCATTGTTTCGCTCATCGACTTCTACTAACTCTTGTTGGAGTCTCTAAAAATATGTTGAAGTGAAAAATTTTGTAGTATTGATATTGAATATTTTGAATGTGTTGGGATCTTCTTTTAGTGTATGGATGAACTTCTAGATTTTCAAAAAGAAAAAATTCAAGAGCCATTATAGTTGGGTGAACTTACAAGCGGTAGGAGCTTGAATCAACAACTTGAACTTTCAAGAGCTTGTGATACTCATTAGAGATCTCATTATAAATTCTTTAATAATTTTATTCTCATATTTGGTTCTATTGTTGATGTTCTTGAAGCACTTGCTCTTGATGCATGAAATATGGATGAACGAGCCAAGGCAATGGGACATCTCGATTCTTGTCAAACATTTGAGATTGTATTTATGTTGCATTTAATGAGAGATGTCTTAGCAATCACAAATGAGCTTAATAAATGCTTATAAAAAAAGAGTAACATGTTGCAAATGTTATGCTACTTGCTGAAGTAGCAAAGAGAATATTGTAAGTTCTAAGGGATGATATTTTGATACTTAACTTTGAGGAGCCATATGTTATCTCTTTAAGATCCCGACGAAAACTTGTCAACTATACAATCTTACATCATTATCGTATTAAAGTGTTTTGCAATATTATTTATTAGAAACTTCAAGAACTTAATGATCATTTTAATGAGGTGACTAGTGAGTTGCTATATGGAGTTACTTGTTTAAATCCAATTGACTCATTTTCAAGTTTTGACATAAAAAATGTTATGAGAATTAAAAAATTGTACCCGAATGACTTTCATCAATTTTATATGAATACTCTTGAGAATCAATTTGCAAGTTATATTATCGATATTCCTGATGTTGATGAAAGGTTCTTCGATCTGGATGGGCTTTGGGATCTTTACAAAAGACTAGTCTTGACAAAGAAACATTTAAATTATCCTCTAGTATTCCTTTTAGTGAAATTTGCTCTACTTTTACCTGTTGCTACTGCATCCACTGAAATAGCTTTTTTGTCGATGAAGTTTATCAAAAATGATTTGTGGAGTCTAATGAGTAATGACTTTTTAGTGGTTGGCTGGTGCCTTATTTAGAAAAAGATGTTTTTGAATTAAGACATTTCACGATATGAAATCTCGTATAGTACAATTGTAATAATGTATGTAGTTGTATTTTTCAATTATAAAATTATGTTTTGATAGGTTTCTTAACATGATTATGCTTTAATTCACCTTTTTAAAGTGGTGTAATTATCACTATGTTATGTAATACATGCAAGAGAAATGCAATGATTTTTGTTGTTCATGGTGTTTAATATTATTTTGAAGTTATTTGATGTTAAAAACTATTTCATTTTTACAGAAAAAGAAAGTTTTTATCTTGATTAGGTCTTTATTGTCAAATCTTTTTAATGTAAAAGTTGTTACTTGCTCTTTGTTTGCACTTTCAAGAGATAAAAAGAGTTCAAAGGAAATGAAAAAATTTATAGAAAGACTCTTTGCTTCTTGCAAATCAAGTATATTTGAATATGAATTGTGTTACTTAATATCTTTTTATATATGTACTTTAAGCTTGTTCTTTAAGAGTTTTTCTCCTCATGTTTGCATTTTATGTTTGATCTATTTAAGGTTTTAGATATGCATGCTTTAAATTAAATATTTTTTATCCGATTCGTTCATGTATGACTTGATTTGTTTTTCTATGAATATTCTTAGTACGTTTAATTTTTTTGAGCCCCCTGATGGAAATCCTTCCTCTGCCAATGGTTGTAGGTAGTGGTGTACCTCTATAATTCGATTGGTCAGTTTGAGCTAATTATCAAATTTTTCTACTGAAAAATTCTAATTTAATTGGTTAGAGCATATCACATACTGTAATGACCTCAACAATTTTTTTTATAAATTTTTAAATAAATTACTATTTTACCCCTTTCATTAGTAGTTCAGAGTCTTAATTGACTCATTTGTGATAGGTGTTGCCTTTTCGTTAAAGAGTTGATGGTTGTAGGAGCTTTTGATTTCTAACACTTCTGTTATTGTAAAAGTGAACTTTGAGATCATTTGGAGTTCCGAATCTCGAAATGGACAGTTCTAAAATGTGAAAATTCGTTTAGGAGAGGTGTTGGAATCAAATTTGGTGTTGTTTCATCGATTTGAAGTCCTAACTAGAAAATTTTATTTAAATTTGATAAAAATTTGAGTTTGGTCAACGTTTTGAGTTTGGATGCTCAAATAGAAATTCTGACAATTTCGTTGGATTTAGGAGGTTATTTTAGGCCTAATAGAAGTTTTACATAATTTTTGAAAGTTTGAAAGTTTTGAGGGTATGTTGATCTTTTTGAGCCTTAAAGTTGATTTAGTTATGATTTATTAGATTTCGGGTTAAGGAGATTTTGAATTCGATTTTTGATGATTTCATTGGTTCCGAGACACGCTTTACAAACAATTCACATTATTGGTTCATGTTTTTAGGATTTGGGATGAGTTTCGAGGGTTCAAAATATATTTGAATAATGTTGGTACAAGTTGACCACAGTCAATGTGCGGTCAACTGTAACACCTGGTAAAATTATCAAAATACACCTAGAGGAGGAACGTGCATACAACACTTCTTTTCATGCTCCATTTGCAAATTCGAGACTGAATTTGCAATCAACACAAAATTTTGAGTGGAAAAATGGTCTCGTTCGATTTTTAGAGCAATCGGATTGAAAAATAATTTTTTGATTCGAAAATCGAAACAGCATTGGTACGCGTCAGGGCGACGACGCGCCCTAGGTGAAGACCAACACTTATACTTTTTAAATTTTTTGACAGGATCGAAAAACTTTTGGACAAAAATATACACAGGCGTGCCTAGTCCGCGACACGGACTGGGTATTTCATAGTGCAATTTTTTTCGGTTTTGTGAGGGGTATTCTATACTTTTTCCAATCCCTCATAAATGTAAACCATGTTAAATTAATTCATTTTTAATCAGAAAAGAGATTCCAAAACATAATTCTAATCCCCCAAAACACACAAACTAGGTTAGAGTTCTTGAAGAGGAAAGAGGAAGAGGAAGGGTTTCCGAGTACAAGGTCTAAGTTTCTTCAATTCCAGGTAAGTAAGGGTACCTAAAGTGTTGGGCTACGTCCATCCATGTGCCCCTTCGTTTTACTTGAATTAAAATCATGAGTATAAATCACATGTTTTAGATCCCATGGTTCTTGAGTTCTAAATTCTTGCACATGACTGAGTTTCTTGAATATGTTTGAGATAATTTATGAGTTGCATCATTTTTACTATGAATTATAGATGTATTTCGTATGCTTGATATGTTAACCCTAAACTTAGTAGTTTCCTTGCTTACTGATGAAATTGAAATTATGAATCTAACCTTCTAAACTAAGTAATGTAAACTTAAGAAGTATGTTTTCTTGCTCATATATGCATTTAATGAATATCTATTATGCCTTATGTGTTGAGCATAGATGATATGATGTTACTTGACAGTAATTTGTGATAGTCTTGCATGATGCGAGTTAGTGTCTTGAGTTGCATTGTATGAATGGTGGTCATAAGTTATTAAGTTGTTGAGAAACTGAGTTGAATATTTGAGAAATGAGTTGAGTTAAATGAGATGAGTTAAAGAGTTAAGCTTGAGTTAAATTTCAGGAACATGTTATAATATTGGAAGGAGTACTGAGCATCGAGTTCGGTGATTCAGTACCATCCCAGAACTACATTGCTAGCGTAGCATGGTCACAAAGGGAAATTCTGGTAGCCCGAGTCCCCATAGAGGGACACTCTCTTAGGATCCAAGAGAGAGAGAGGGTAGAGGTTGATGCCCTATTCATTGGCAAGTTTAGAGTGGACATGGCAACAACGTTTTCATTGTACATCACCAAAACTCATGGTGGTGGAGAGTTATGTCGGTTAAAGAAACTTCCAAGCAACACTTGAGTTGAGCATATCATAATTTTTTATTTGAGATGTATTATACATGGAGTTAAATTTTCAAAGCATGTTTCAAAACTTTAAACTTGCATCATATATCTGAGTTGAGTTATAAGATGAGGAGTTGAGTCCTGAGTCGAGTCGTTTGAATTAGCTGAGCCTTAATTGTTCCTTGAGCTATTTTACATACTGTATTCCACGTACCAACGCCACTCGGCCTTGCATCATTTCATGATGCTGATACAGGAGATAGAGGACTTTAGCAGATGAATTGTTGAGGTGCAGAGTTCTCGAGATCCAGAGATTTGGTGAGCGGTCCTTGCTATCTGGAGGACCCTGTCTTTATTTCATTCAGTTTCTTTGTTTGCTTTGAGTTAGGTAGCCATGGCCTTTCATGCTACCTTTTAGGTGTAGAGAGTAGAGGCTTCATAGACCTAGAGTGGAGTATTATTGAGTATTTTATTTTCAGGCCTGATATATTTTGAAAACTATTTATGATATCTCTATCTTTTCTCTAAATATTCTCATTAAGTATCCTTCCGATGTTGAGTAAGATGTGACGATGAGGCTACATTGTTCGTTCACGGACTAGCAATAGTCCTTGAGTGCCGACAACGCTCAGGGTACCCTCCTAGGGTGTGATAAACTTAGTATCAAAGTACAAGTTCAAGTTTCCTAGGGAATCTATGAAGTCATGTCTAGTAGAGTCTTGTTTGAGGGTGTGTTATGCACCACACTTCATAAGTAAGAGGCTATAGGACATTAGGAATGGTTACATTTCTTTGGTATTCTGAGTCACGCGATAGTGTTTAGCTCTATAAAGTTCCTGTCTAATTCATGCATTGCGCATTTGTAGATCATGCCTCCTAAGCGCACAGCCGCCTAACAAGAGCCCGAGCCCCAAACAGTGAGAATCCTCCACCAGAAATCCCTACCCAAACAGGAGCTAGGAGACGGGGTCGACCTGCCCGAGCTATTGAGGCTCCATAGGCATCTCCTACTTAGCCAACCTCTTCTTTTGAGGCAGACTTCAGAGGAGCCATTACGATGCTCACCCAGCTTATGGCCTCCCAGAGCAGCAGCCAAGGTCCCCAAGCCCCTAGCTCTAGTTACCAAGAGCTATGGCTGCCACCAGGCTCAGAGATTCCTTGAGGATGAACCTGCGAGTTTATACAGGGTCAAAGGTTGAGGAGGACCAACAAAACTTTATCGATGCAATGTGCAAGATTTTGAGGGCTATGTATACGACTAAGCCTGAGGGAGTTGACTTGCCTCCTATCAGCTTAAGGATGTGGCGAATATCTGATATAACTAATGGGAAGATAGTCGGGGTGAGGATGATTAACCTGCTGAGTGGAATGAGTTTGAGAGTGCTTTCCTCGATCATTTCTTTCTCCAAGAGTTGAGGGAGGCAAAAATTGAAAAGTTCATGAACTTGAAGCAAGAGAGGGTGACCGTCAAAGAGTATAGTCTCAAGTTTGTAAAGCTATCCAAGTGTGCTCAACAGATTGTCCAGGACATGAGGACAAGGGTGCAAATATTTATGTACTGGGGTGGTAAGCATGTGAAAAGGGAGTGCAAGGCAGCATTACTGATTCCAGGTATAGACATCTCCAAAAACATGGTTTATTCATAGCAAATTGAGGAGGATAAGACAAAAGACAGAGAGGAGCACTTGAATAGAAAGCCAAGTCAACCAGGCATGAGCTTAGCCAGCCCAAGCAGGATAAGAGAGATAAATCTTACTTTCAGAAGAAGCATTCGAGGTCTGTACCATCATCAATAAGTACACAACTCCAAACATCATGTATGATCATAGGTCCCAAGCTTAATCGAACATTAGAGCACAGGGTTCGCAGGCTATTATGACCTTGGGCTTGAAAGAGAAGCCACCTTATGGAAAGTGAGGCAAGATGCATTTGGAGGAGTGCAAGGAGGGAGGAAATGTTTGCTATAAGTATGTCTAGACAAGTCACTTCCTGAAATAATGTCCATTTTGGGGTAACAGGGAACAGTCTTCTACTACCATGCCACCACCCAGGGGTAACTAGAAAGGTACCACATCGGGGACGAGTGGTGGAATGAACCGTCTTTATACAATGGGGAACAGATGGGACCAGGAGGTTGCACTAGATGTTGTGATAGCTATGCTTCGAGTCTTTATCTTTGATTGTTATGCTTTTCTTGATCCAAGGGCGACAATGTCCTTTGTGACACCTTATGTGGCTAGAAAATTAGAGGTTTCACCCCTAGTGTTTACTTGAGCCTTTCCCTATTTCTACTCTTGTTGGTGAGTCTATCATAGCCAAGAGAGTTCATAGGGATTGTGTAGTGTCTATCTACCATAAGGATACTTTTGTTGATTTGGTTGAGTTAGAGATGATTGACTTTGATATAATCCTTTGGATAGACTGGCTTCACGCCTGCTATGCCTCTGTTGACTGTAGAACCCAAACTGGCAGATTTCAGTTTCCAAATAAGCCAGTTATAGAATGGAAGGGAGATTCTGCTGCACCTAAAGGCAAGTTTATTTCTTACCTTAGAGCTAGAAAGTTAATCTCTAAAGGGTGCATCTACCATCTCGTGCGAGTCAAGTCTGATGATGTGGAGCCACCTACTCTTGAGTCAGTATCGATTATGAGTGAATTTCAAGAAATGTTTCTACAGAATCTACCTGGGGGCCCTCCTGATAGGGTAATCGACTTCAGGGTTGATGTTCTCCCTGATACCCAGCCTATCTCAATTCCATTTTATAGTTAGGCCCCACCTGAGTTGAAAGAGTTGAAGGAGCAGTCAAGAGATTTGTTAGAGAAGGGTTTGATCAGGCGAAGTGTTTCTCCTTGGGGGTACTCCCATCCTATTCGTGCATAAGGAAGATGAGTTGCTCAGAATGTGCATATATTATAGACAACTGAACAAGGTCATAATCAAAAATAAATATCCTCTCCCAAGGATGGATGATCTGTTTGACAAACTTCATGGCACCTCTTCTTTCTCAAATATAGACCTTAGATCTGGCTACTATCCGTTGAAAGTGAGGGAATGTGACCTTCTAAAGATAGCCTTTAGGACTAGATATGGCCACTTTGAGTTCTTGGTGATGTCTTTTGGGTTAATGAATGCACTTGCAACCTTCATGGACCTAATGAATAGAGTATTCAAACCCTACCTTGAAATGTTTGTAATTGTGTTCATCGATGACATATTGGTTTATTTGAAAAACGAGGAGGAGCACGCCTACCACCTCAGAGTTGTCCTCCAAACTCTTAAGGACCATGAGTTGTATGTGAAGTATTCAGAATGTGAGTTTTGACTCAAGTCAGTGGCTTTCCTAGGTCATATCGTTTCAATTGATAGTATTAGAGTGGATGCTCGGAAGATATAAATGGTTAAGAACTGGCCCAAAACGACCTCTCCAACTAACATAAGAAGTTTCTTGGGGTTGGCTGGCTACTACCGCATGTTTATTGATGGGTTTTCTTCACTATCCACACCATTGACCAAATTACCTCAGAAAAATGTCAAGTCTCAGTAGTCTGAGGAATGTGAGAAGAGCTTCCAAGAGTTGAAGACTAGGTTGACTGCTGCACCTGTTTTGACCTTGCACGATGGGACGGAGGACTTTATAATATATTAAAATGCGTCAAGTGTTAGGTTGGGTTGTGTGTCAATGCAGCGAAGGAAGGTGATAGCTTATGCTTCCAAACAACTTAAGATTCATGAGAGGAACTATCTAACCCATGATCTTTAGTTGGCAGCGGTGGTGTTTGCACTTAAAATCTAGTACCACTACTTGTATTGAGTGCATATAGATGTGTTCACTGACCACAAGAGCTTGCAGTATGTCTTCAGTCAGAGAGAGCTCAACTTGCGACAGAGGAGATGGTTGGAGTTACTCAAAGATTATCACATGAGCATTCTCTATTACCCAAGTAAAGATAACATTATTACTGACGCTATTAGCAGGTTGTCAACGGGTAGCACTGCTTACGTGGAGGAAGAAAAGAAGGAGTTAGTGAAGGAAGTGCATAGATTTGCTCGATTGGGAATTCAACTCGAGGAAAATGATGAGGGAGGAGTCAATGTCCAGAGTGGATCTACATCATCCTTAGTGGTAGAGGTAGAGAAGCAAGATCGAGACCCTGTCATACTCCAATCGATGGAGGTTGTCTACAAACAGAAAGTGATGGTCTTCTTTAAAAGGGGAGATGGGGTGTTGAGATACCAAAGTAGATTATGTGTCCTTAATGTTGATGGTGTAAGAGACAGAATCATGACTGAAGCTCATAACTCTAGGTATTCCATTCATCCTGGCTCTACCAAGAGTTACCACGACTTGAGAGAAATCTATCGGTGCAGTGGGACGAAGAGGGATATCGCTGAGTTTGTTCTAAATGCCTGAATTGTCAGCAAGTCAAATTGAGCATCAACAACCATGTGGATTGGCACGAAACTTTGATATCACTAAGTAGAAGTGAGAGATAATCAACGTAGACTTCACTACTGGTCTATCGAGGCTCTAAAAGTAGCATTATTTGATGTGGTCATCGTGGATAAGATGACCAAGTCGAATCACTTCATTCGAGAGATTGTGAGCGTAATGACCTGTTAGGTCATTTTGAGAATTAGTCCTCTAGACTTCCTACAAGATTTATCTTGAAAAATTTTAAATAGGTATTTTAGACTATTCAATAACTATTGCTATTTAATTTATGGATAAATTAAATAATTAATATAAGTGGTGGGCTAGAGATTAAATTATTTTAAAAAGACACATATATCACTTATACCATGTTTAATAATTAGGTTAATATAATTCAATACTTTTAGTATATAATTAGTTTTAAAATAAATAATATACATAAGAGAAGAAAAGGGTTTGATTAAAAACTAAATTGTGTGAAGAGGAGCAAGGCGAGAACGAGCAGTTCGTCATTACTAGGTAATTACTAAGTAAAATTCTTCATTTTTGTACATGGCTAGACGTGTCAAGAAGTACTCATTCTCCATGGCAAGGTTGACTTCTCTTCTGCCTTATCATAACTGCACATACAAACAAAGTTATTGAGAACTCTT
>JAABOM020000012.1:15499880-15510110 GCA_011800125.2 Solanum clarkiae | reverse complement strand
ATTTAGCTACAATATTTTGTTTCAAATAATTTATTGTAGCTAAAGGATTACTATTGCTACAATCACTTTTATTTGTCACAAAAACCTATCGTTAGCTACAAAATTTTATTACAGCAGGAAAATTATGGCTAGTTAGACAATTATTGCCATGATTGTTAGCAATTATGGAAAAAAATAAGAATTTAGCTTTGTCAGTTTAATTTTTGTGCCTAAGAAATTTGATGAATTTTTAGTTAGCCATGAAATTTAAGTTTTTGTGGCTACTACTAAATAATAGCTATGATTTTCAAATTCATAGCTTAGATTCCGTAGCTATAGTACATTTTCTTGTAGTGTCATAAGTCTATCAATATATCAAGGATTCCCATCACTAAGCCCCAACGGGCAAGAATGCTCAGCTCATCTCATCATCTATCACCTCAAAGGGTAAGATTATTCCTTCAAAACTAAGATTCGATCTCATTAGTCTTTAAGAACACTAATTCAATTAGTTTCAGTCATCAATACCCCCATCTCAGGACTCAAACTCCAACAATCTACACATTCAGACAATCAAGGCTCTAGACATTACCCTTAAGTTCATTCTTGAAGTGTTAAACAAGGGAAATCATGCAATTTAGGTATATAGTCACACAATAATACATATAAACAGTAAATATAAGTATGATGATCATCAATTTGAGATAAAATATAGAATTTAAGATAATGTTCAAGAAATTCTTCAAGAATTACTACTCAAGACCCATCAACTATCAATTGTCACCCTACTACATATATTAGGGCACATGGAAGAACAATCTCATGCTCTGGATAGCCTTTACATACCTGGGTTGAAGAGTTATCAAGCTTCCTTCAAGAACTTGCACCCGAATTTAGAACCCTCCACTCTCTATTCTTTTTCTCTCAAGGACCCTCACATAGGAAATTTAGAAAAATAACGGGTTTTGAACCCTCAATCGCTAATAAACGACCTCTAAAACATGTCTTAAGACTTAAAATGGGTTTGAAAAGAACAAAATACCCTTCCCAAAATTTAAAAGAAAAAGTTCAAAATATGTACACTGATCCATGACGCGCCAGGGGCACGGACCAATCTATTTTCGTGATTTTTCATAAAGTTCGATTTTCATCGAAAAAATTAAAAAAAAGTTCAAGTGTGTCTCCGCGCCCCCTCCACATCGCGCTAGGGGTGCGGATTGACACTGTTTTGGAAAGAATAAGCAAAAATTATTTTTTGCTCCGGTTGCTCTTAAATTGGGTTGAGACCATTTTTCACTCGATTTTCCGCACTGATCGCAAATCTGATCTCGAATTTTCCATCGGAGCCCTGGAAGATGCATTGTGCACACGATTACATTTTAGGGACATTTCGGTAATTTTATGGGGTGTTACATCATCTCTCCCTTGGGATCATTCATCCTCGAATAATGAGTAAGAATAGAATAAAAAGTACGAGTAACCTCGAAACTCACCTCATTCCTCACTCAGGAACTCTCAAACTCTCAACTATCCATCACCTATCTATTTCAGCCTTAGACTCGGGAATAGAATTAGATAAATGCATCAACTCGATGAAAGGAGACATTCAATCACTTTAAGGATCAGGACATTTACCATCAACATCATCATCATTTAGCACGAATAGGTGTGGGTATTTGAGTTTCATCACTTCCTCAGCTTCCCACGTAGCTTCCTCAACAAATTGATTCCTCCACAGGACTTTGACAGAGGCTATCTTTTTGTTCCTCAGCTTATGAACTTGTCGATCAAGGATTTGGACTGGAATTTCTTCATAGGATATGCTATCCTTCATTTTTGTACTCTCAATAGGAATTGCTAAGGCAGGATCTCCCAAACACTTTTTCAACATTGAAAAATGGAACACTGAGTGAACTCCATCTAGCTCGGAAGGCAAGTCTAGCTTGTAAGCAACCTTCCCAACCCTCCTCACAATCTGGTATGGTCCGATATAACGTGGACTCAACTTTCCTTTCTTATCAAGCCTCATGACTCCCTTCATGGGGAACACCTTTAAGTACACCCAATCATCCACCTCAAACTCCAAGTATCTTCTGCTCACGTCCATGTAAGACTTTTGACGACTCTATGCCGTCTTCAACCTCTCTTCGATAACTTTCACCTTCTCCATAGGCTGGTGGACAAGGTTAGGTCCGATCAATTCAGCTTCACTAACCTCGAACCAGCCAATTGGTGATCTACATCTCCTCCCATATAATGCTTCATAATGGGCCATCCGAATGCTGGCATGGTAGCTATTTTTATATGCAAACTTAATCAATGGTAGATGATCGTCCCAATTACCCTTGAAGTCAATAACGCAAGCTCTAAACATATCCTCCAAAGTCTGGGTAGTACACTCTGCCTGTCCATCAGTCTGAGGGTGAAAACTTGTGCTCAGATTCACCTTTGTACCCAAACCTCTCTGGAGAGATCTCAAAAATTGAGAGGTGAATTGAGCTCCTCTGTCCGAGATGATGGACAAGGGAACCCCATGAAATCTTACAATCTCTCAAATGTATAGTCGGGCATACTCCTCAGCTGTATAAGTTGTCTTGACAGCCAAGAAGTGGGCTGATTTCATTATCTTGTCAATAATTACCCATATTGAATCATGCTGCTTTCAGGATCTTGATAAGTCCGTGATGAAATCCATGTTTATTGTCTCCTACTTCTACTCAGGAATTTCAAAGTTTTAGGCTAGTCCACATGGTCTTTGAAGTTTAACCTTGACCTGTTCAAAATTGGGGCATTTAGAGACAAATCAGCAATGTCCCTCCTCATTCTGTTCCACCAATAGACTTCCCTCAAGTCGTGGTACATCTTGGTAGAATCGGGATGAATGGAATATGTGGAGCTAAGAGCTTCGAGCATGATCCTCTCTTGGACACCATCAACGTCAGGCACGCACAATCTTCCTTGATACCTCAACACCCATCTCCCATTTGAAGAAAACCATCACCTTCTGCTTGTGCACTGCTTCTTTCGGGTCTTGTTCTTGCTTCTCTTTCACTTCTGATACTAAGAATGAAGCAGACTCATTTTGTACATTGACCCCGCCTTCATTGTTTTCCTCTAGTTGCACTCCGAATTGCGCCAATCTATGAACTTCCTTAGCTAGTTCTCTCTTTCCTTCCTCCACATGGGCAGTGCTACCTATAGACGTCCTGCTAAAGGCATCAACAACAATGTTAGCCTTACTGGGTGGTAGAGAATGCTCATATCATAATCCTTGAGAAACTCCAGCCATCTCCCCTGTTGCAGGTTGAGCTTTTTCTAGATGAACACATTCGGCAAACTCTTGTGGTCAGTGAACATGTCCACATGCACTCCATACAGACAGTGACGACAAATCTTAAGTGCGAATACCACCGTTGCCAACTTGAGATTATGAGTCGGATAATTCTTCTCATGGATCTTAAGTTGTTTGGAAGCATAGGCTATCACCTTCCCTCTCTGCAAAAGTACACAACCCAATCCAACTCTTGATATATCACAGTGTATCACAAAGTCTCTCGTCCCGTCAAACAAAGTCAAAATTGGGGCTGTAGTCAATCTAGTTTTCAACTCTTGGAAACTCTTTTCACATTTCCCAGACCACTGAAACTTGGATTTAATCTGGATTAGCTTAGTCAATAGTGCTGACAAGGAAGAGAAGCCCTTAATGAATCTGCAATAGTAGCCTGCCAAATCCAAAAAGCTTCTTATTTCTATTGGAGAAGTTGGTCTAGGTTAGTTCTTAACTGCTTCAATCTTCTGGGTATCCACCTGAATACCATCTCCTGAAACAACATGGCCCAAGAAAGCCACTGACTTGAGCCAAAACTCACACTTTGAGAATTTTGTATACAACTCACGATCTTTGAGCGTTTGCAAAACCACTCTAAGGTGGTTAGCATGATCCTCCTCATCCTTTGAATATACCAGACTATCATCAATAAATATGATCACAAACATATGAAGATACGGTCTGAATACCCTGTTCATCAAATCCATGAAAGTTGCAGGTGTATTCGTCAACCTGAAGGACATGACCAAGAACTCAAAGTGGTCATACTGTGTCCTAAAGGCTATCTTTGGGATATCACTTTCCCTCACCTTCAACTGATGGTAACCTGATCTGAGGTCTATCTTGGAGAAACAGGTGTCACCCTGAAGTTGGTCAAAGAAATCATCTATCCTGGGGAGAGGATACTTATTCTTTATACTGACCTTGTTTATCTGTCAGTAGTCTATACATATTCTGAGAGAACCATCTTTATTACACCCGAATAGGACAGGAGCACCCCAAGGTGAGACACTAGGCCTTATGAAACCTTTCTCTAACAAATGTTTTTTTTTTCAATTGTTCTTTCAATTCTTTCAATTCTGCGGGGGCTATTCTATAAGGTGGAATTGAAATGGGTTTGGTATCGGGAAGAACATCAATCCCAAAGTCAATCTCCCTGTCAGGAGGGACTCCGAACAGATCATCAGGAAACACCTCAGGAAACTCATTCACAATCAGGACCGACTCGAGGGTAGCAGATTCAACATCATCAGACTTAACTCGCACGAGGTGATAAATACAACCTTTGGAAATTAATTTCTAGCTCTAAGATATAAAATAAATTTGCTTTCGCATAAAGAGAAATCAATAAGCACTCACTCTTCTTCTCCTGACCCTTCAGAGAAGGCACACTGCACAAACTTGATTAAATCCTCGCCTTCCTCCTTGCGATGCAAAGGCAATGTCAGGGAGGGCAAGAGAAGAGGATTGCCAAATTCCTATGGAGCAGTGCTAGGGGAATTAAAGGAAATATTAGATTGCCTAGAATGAATTATGCTACCTAAGGTGTGAAGGTGGTCTAAATTTCAGGTCACTACACGATGTGAACAAAGCATTATTTGCTAAGCTGTGTGCCACTCTATAAATGTCATCCTCCAGTATTTCCATATTATGCTGGTTAGAGAGTCAAACCTTAACAAATCTAGAGTACTTTTTTCTAGGGATTTCCCCAAAGAAACCAGAGACTCTTCTACTATTAGCCTGGGGATATAACAAAAGTTATCATGCAAATATTCCGATGGCTCTTATGAAGCTTTATACGGGAGGAGATGTAGATCAGCAATTGGGTGGTTCGAGGTTGGAAAAGTGGAGTTGATTGGGCCTGACCTTGTCCATCAAGCAATGGAGAAGGTTAACATCATTAGAGAGAGATTGGAAACCATGCAAAGTCGTCATAAATCCTACACCGATGTGAGGAGAGATTTGGAGTTCGAAGTGGATGACTGGGTATAATTGAAGGTTTCACCTATGAAGGTGTCATGAGATTTGGGAAGAGGGGTAAATTAAGTCCACGCTATATTGGCCCCTATCAAATTGTGAAGAGGATTGGGAAGGTTGTCAGATTCACAGATTGAGAACGAAAGAGATAGCCTCAGTTAAGGTCCTGTGGAGGAATCAATTCGTTAAGGAGGCAACATGGGAAGCTGAGGAAGAGATGAAAGAAAAATATCCGCATCTATTCGTGCCAATGGATGAGAATGTTGAAGGTAAATTACATACCCTTGACCAAATTGATTGTTTTTTCTGTTGATTGTTTATTCCCCAGTCCGAATAGAGATTGTTGATAGAAATAAGGAGTTGAAAGATAGATTGATAAATTGGATGTTGGGAAGAGTTTTTGAGTCTATTCGTGCCTTGATATCCACCCTTACTCATCATTCAAGGAAGAATGATTCCAAGGGGGAGATGATGTAACACCTGAAAAAATTACCAAAATACCCCTAGAATGGAGACGTGAGTGCAATGCATTTTCCTAAGCTTAGATGGAAAACCCAAGATCAGAATTGCGATCAGCACGAAAAGTTGAGTCAAAAAATAGTCTCGACCCGATTTAAGAGCAATCTGGTTAAAAATTTATTTTCACAAAATTTACCAAAACAGTAAGGGTACGCGACAGGGCCGCGATGCAGACTTATCGTGGACCCAAAATAGTGAGGGTACGTAACAACTCCACGATGCAGACCCAACATGTACCCACACTTATACATTTTCTCAATTTTTTGATGGGATTAATTTCTGAAATAAACATATGCGCAACACGGACCTGTCATCCCGACTGTTTCACCAAGTTCAAAAATTTTAATCTTTTAAGGGGTATTCTAGAATTTTTCCCACCTCTTGTAAATTTAAACCACGATCTATCTAGGTCATTTGATGAGTATATAGGGTCAAAAATATCATTCTAAGTCCTTCTTCATTATACTTGAAAGATAGGGCTTGAGAGAGGAAAAACGAACATAAGATTGGAGAATTCTTGATGGGTGATTGGAGAGCTTTGATCCCAGTTATGTAAGGCTAAACGAAAACATGAGATTATTCTATCATGTGCCCCATAGATGGTCTTATATGGTTGATTGAAGGTTCTTGAGTCTATATGCATGATTTTCTTGATTTTATTCTTGAAAACTATATTAAATGTTCGCATTTTCACTTGTTGATGATTATCATAAACTTGTTTCTTGAGTTGAATGTTTTACATGAATTAGGGCATAAACCCTACTTATTATTTCTCAAAGACTGCATGAAAGAAGATAGAGATTGATTCTAGAGCCTTGATTGAGAATGTTGATAGAGATTGTGATTGTGATTGAGATTGAGATTGAGCTATGAGAATGATGATGAGTTGATAGAACTTGATAGTCTTTTGAGTCTCCATAAATGAAATCTAATGATTTGCCTATTTGATTATTCCCTAATAATTGTTCAAATCCTTGAGCTGTTGATTGAGATGTTGATTGATGAGATGATTAGAGTCTCTATGAGACTGATTGAAAGATTAGCCTCCATGAGGTTGATTGAGATGGTTTGATTGAATGGTGAGAGTCTTTATAAGGATGAGATGAGATGAGTCAATTGAGATGTATTGACTGTATGAATTGTTTTATGAGCATTGAGTCATGGATGGAATATCGAGCACCAAAATAGTGAGAGTTAGTCCAACTCGCACACGTCAAACTACATAGACAAGTGTAGGTGAGGATTAGAACCATTACGTGTCATCGTGGTTCCCTCTAGATAGAGTCCCTAAAACAATAGAGGACTTAACTTTAACGGATAGCTGGGGTCCCTAGTGTATTCGATTTGTCCCCTACCTGGCAAGTATAGGACGACTGTGGCAATAACGGCAACTTGTTGTACAATCACTGGCTCATAAGTGACTGTTGTTAGATAAGAGAACTCCCAGAAAGTTCCCAAACTGAGTAATCTGAGTCTAGATTAGATGAGATGAGAAGAGTTGAATTGAGTTCCTTTGAGATGAGTCCCTCTGAGATGAGTCTAATTTGATTGATGAGTTGATTCGTTGATGGGTCACTTGTCTACTCTTTATTCTTGCTTTAGATAGACATTTGACATGTTGATTGTTATTATTTCTAGTCGATCATTGTTCCTATATTATTCTATCTAATTTCGGTTGCACTCAACTATTTTACATACCAATACATTCCAAGTACTGACATTTCCTTTTGGACTGCATCGTATTATGATGTAGATACACAGGATAGAGGTCCTCAGTAGGCAAATTATTGAGTACCTTCGCGTGTTCAGCAGATTGGTGAGCCTTCCCTACTTCGGATGATTCATTTCATTATTTTTCATTATGCTTTAGAGTTTAGAACTACTTATCTTTTATTTCTATTGAGGTAGCCATGGGTCTGTCATTGGCACCACATAATAGTGATAGAGGCTTCATAGACTAGAGCCCGATGTTGGTTGTTAAGATTGTGAGCTAGTTCTTTCTACTAGCCTTTCATTTATTCTGTTACTTTGAGACTAGATGATAGATGTGCCCATTTACATTCTATTAACTTTTGCTGATTAGTAAAATGATTGGTTGAATGAATGTGATGAGGCCAAGTGGTTCGCTTGGGGACTAGAAATAGTCTCTGGGTGCTGGCCACGTCTTGGGTCCCGTCCCTGGGCGTGACACATGGGCTCTATCCCATCACTATCTGTCAATACATCACACTATCACATCAACATTAGAGTACTATCATTATGAAACCTATCTGGGAGTTTCTATAATCGACAACCACTACCTATGAGCCGGTGATGATATAATGAAGAGATGTCATTGCCACATCCATCCAGTACCTTGTCGGGATACAAGACGAGTCTGTCGGGGATGCCAAAAGAAGTCTGTCAAGCCCTCTACGGGGCAAAATAAACATCCGCTTTCACGGTCTAATCCTCTCCTATGTTGGTCACGTTGTTAATGAGTTCAAGTGCGACTCACTCTTACCCATTTCGGTGCTAATACTCCTCAAAGGACTCAACATGCTCATAAGTCTATCAATATATCAAGGATTCCCATCACTCAACCCCTACGGGCAAGAACGCTCAACTCATCTCATCATCTATCACCTCAAAGAGTAAGATTGTTCCTTCAAAACTAAGGTTCGTCTCATTAGTCTCTAAGAACACTAATTCAATCAGTTTCAGTCATCAACACCCTCATCTCAGGACTCAGACTCCAACAATCTACACATTCAGACAATTAAGGGTCTAGACATTATCCTTATGTTCATTCTTGAAGTGTTAAACCTGGGAAGTGATGCAATTTAGGTATAAATTCACACAATAATACATATAAACAGTAAATACAAGTATGATGATCATCAATTTGAGATAATATATAGAAATTTAAGATAATGTTCAAGAAATAAAGATAATGTTCAAAAATTCTTCAAGAATCACTATTCAAGACCCATCAACTATCAATTGTCACCCTACTACATGTATTGGGGCACATGGAAGAACAATACTATGCTCTGGATAGCCTTTACATACCTGGGTTGAGAGTTATCAAGCTTCCTTCAAGAACTTGCACCCGAATTTAGATCTCTCCTTACCCTGTTTTTCTTCTCTCAGGGACCCTCACTTAGGAAACTTAGAAAAATAATGAATTTTGAACCCTCAATCGCTAATAAATTACCTCTAAAACATATTTTAAGACTTAAAAATGGGTTGAAAATGACCAAAATACCCTTTTCAAAATTTAAAAGAAAAAGTTTAAAATATGTACATTGGTCCGCGACGCGCTAGGGGGTCGGAGCAGTGTATTTTCACGATTTTTCATCAAGTTCAATTCCCGTCGAAAAAATAAAAAAAAAGTTCAAGTGTGTCTCCACGCCCCCTCCGTGTCGCGCTAGGGGCGCGGATCGACACTGTTTTGGAAAGAATTAGCGAAAATTATTTTTTGCTCTAGTTGCTCTTGAATCGGATCGAGATCATTTTCTCACTTGATTTTCCGCGCTGATCGCAAATCTGATCTCGAATTTACCATCAGAGCTTAGGAAGATGCGTTGTGCGCATGATTACATTTAGAGGCGTTTCGGTGATTTTACAAGGTGTTACAATAAATTTTTAAAATGATAAATATTAGATATGTTATTACGGTTCTTAAAATTAGATAATGAGTTGCCAGTTTTAGCAATAGATATGTTGCAAGAGCATTTTAACAATAAAATAAAATATTCAAATTAACTAAAAATTTGAGAAAATACATAAAACAAATATTTTTTAAAATTAATATTTGGATTGAGTTTTTCATTAAATTGGGATTGTGTAATTCACCATATATTTGAATTCGTAATTAATTATCCAATTACATATAAACCGTTGCATATAGTATTATTTAGTTCCGTTTTTAGCTCCTTGTTTTACTCCCATTATCTTTTAAATTTGTTATTTGTATATACTAAAATTAATTCAATTTCTTTTCATTATTAATCTGTTGCTTCTGCTTTTACCTTTGTTCTTAACAAAAATTGTGCATATTTTATTTTTTAAAATTAATTTTATTTGGTGTGTTCAATTAATTTTATTTTTTTAAAAATTAATCACTGGATTTATTTTCCCATTAAATTTGGATTGTATAACTTATCATTTATTTAAATCACATAACTAATTATCCAATAAGTTATAGTCCATTGCATATAAGATCATTTAGTTCCTTTTTTACTCCTTATTTTACTCGCATGATCTTTCAAATTTGTTATTTATATATATTGAAATTAAAACAATTTTTTTATTAATATGTTGCTTCTCCCTTTACCTTCTTTTCTTTTTGTGTTGATTTGTTTCCTCCGAGTGATAGCTCTTGATACTTATGATTTTAGTATTTGTCTATATGCCCTAAATTACTTTATATATATATATATATA